>JAUMGZ010000020.1:23981-34017 GCA_032359645.1 Pododesmus macrochisma | reverse complement strand
TCTTTCACCGATATTGTGACAAAAGACCAAAGGAGAAAAACTAAAAGATAGGACAGGATGAGAAGCGGTGACAGGAACGGGAAATAACAGTAAAAGAGATAGTGTTCAGAAAAAAGGGTAAGCCCATGTAACGACGTTTCCGCCTACTCTTATCGAACTTTACATGGGGATCTTTATCGTTCCACGGGGGATAAAAATCCCTGTTCACGAGACCGTCAGCTAAGCGTCCCCTCCGAAGGACGTGCAGATCTTTGTCTGGCCTCTGCGAAACATATACCCCATATATGAGTGAGAGGTTATGTTGCTGTACAAAACAGGAAGGCTCACGAGGGGAAAATGAGGATCATACAGAATGTAACAAATTCTTGAAGGTCCACATTAAACGCAGAAGAGTCGGTGCCTTTCGAGCTCGTCAAGATAGATAGCGTCCACATAGTATATTATTCAATGACAAGTTTAAATAACACTTCTGTATCTTGGGTCAAGGTTCATGCAGTAAATTGTTACTGAGGATTTTTGTTTAATTTACCCTTGCTTTACATTGGCATTAAAATGAGGGCAAACAATTCAATAGTAAACAGTGTGTGTACTTTGTTCATGCGCAAGATATGTTGCCCGAAATAGGAAAATGGGGCATCGGTTACCAATTTTAAATGCACCGCTTAGTTTTATGCTCAATATACCGTCCTAAATGTGTCCTCAAAAACGATCAAATATTTCGGAAAAAATGGCAGAAACTAAAAATCGAACACTATGAGTATAGTTTTATGTTCCATGTTTGATAAAATTGCAAAACGTCATGCAGATTCATTCTCATTCTAAGTCATAAGAGGAAGTAAGAATATAACACAATTCCATAATTGGATATGTTCATTAAACGAAAATTGTCCAATGCTCTTTTGTTAATCACCAGAAGTTGCTCTGAGGTTTTTCGAAATTGGGTACATGTCTTAAAATACTGTGTAGAAATGGTTTCTTGAATCTGCACAATTCATGTCATATAAGGGAAGATTAGCTTAGATCAGCACGTGCTTTTGAAGAGAACGCCGAGTTAGTGGTTCCATATTCAGGAATAGTAGCCCCTTCCATTGCCATATATAGAAGCCATGTTCACACCGTAAAGCATATCCGAAGAGTTGGGAAGAATGAGATCTGAAACAGACGGACTGACAAACAAGGAAGATTTACACTTCAATCAAGGGGAAATATAGTGTTAACGCCATCATCTATATGAGGAATGGTGTCATATTAATCAGATGCAACGACAACCAAGAAAAACAACATGGATTTTTAACACAGCCGCCTTGGCTTCGAAGCTCTGATTTATCGAGGTCTTGTCTATTCAAAGCTCATATATTCGTTTTCGCTTGAGCGTCCATTTGTGACGGTTGATTCGTAACAAGGCCTGGAATGAGGGACGATGTTCTTCCTATATCTTCTTGTTTCACACGGGGTATTGGTTCTTTCCCAGATATCATACTTATTGGTGGCCTTTTTCAGTTTGCAATTTTGTACGGACTGGCGAAAGACATCTGAATCGGGGAGACTGATTATCATGGAAAACGCCAACAAAAGCAGGCGACAAGTTTGCATGGATTTTCAATCTGCGTTCTGCCATGTCCCGATAATATATTTGTCTCACGTCTGTCATACGTGTCTTTCTTGTGTGTATTGTTTTTACCTAATTGTTTTTATCTGTCACGAAATAAATTTATATATGTCAAAAAGACCTCTATTTAATAATTAGAAACAAAAGGCTATTATTATTAAATGAACGTAATTTTTGTAATATGCATATTTTAACGCTGATATACAGAAATTGATTTAACAAAATGGAAAAGGCGATTAGCAGAAAGTCATGACTTCCGCTAATCTTATCAATTCACAGGGGTTTTTTTTAAGTAAAGAGATGAACAGAAATATATTCTTTGTATAAATAAAAGTCGGGCCAAATTTAGACATTTCTTGTAGGATCTTTGTATTTTTGTGAAAGTTATGTTTTTGCTTGGTTTTTATTCTTGTAACCAATAGCCCATTTTCAGCAAGGTGCTAAACGGTCATACTCGTATAAATGTTGTCATTTCTTTTAGCAATACAACCATGACGGACAACAGATGTGGCAATTACAGCATTTTGGGCCGTATAAACACGCAATGGACAACACACTTAAGACGATGACCATTACCTCTCACCACCAACCAGGTGTTTCTCTGTATAGTCTTGACTTTTATAAGAAACCAGCCACAGAATGGAAAATTTTCTCATACTTCTTCTCAAAAATAGCGATATACGTGTTGCATCTTTCTTTAATGTCATTGTATTTGTGGTCGTTAATGACAACAGAAGTGGGAGGAACATGAGCAATATGATAAGAAACAGGTATCCGCAATACAGGAACAAATCTATACCCCTTAAACTGTCTACATAAACATGATCTGTGATGGGAAATATTGACAAGTCATTAGTTAGTTTTTACAACTTTACAACTTGAGGTGAAAAGGTCTGGCTATAAATCGACACGTGATAATAGGCTTCAAGCAAGACGTGTCCATTAGCCCTATCAAGAGCTTATGATGGTTACACAATGCTAATAGATAAGATTGCAACAAGGATGTGATGACCAATGAAGACGACTTATCTATAAACGATGACCGAAATATTAATATGAAGATGACCACAAATGTTATATAGGTCAATTATCTAAAATAAATGTGAACCTTGTTTTATATTGTATAAGAGACTTGCTTCAATCGAAAACAAATATCTTGACAATATCAACAAATAGGATTCTAAATTAGAAGAATAGCTAATAGGGTTTTACTTACATCGCGGAGGGGTGACACATGCGTAGCAGGAAACGCTTATTAATCGGAAGCACTTGGTTTAGCCAGGAACTTTCAATACGAAATTTTAGTACTTAAAGTTCCTGGTTTCGCTTCTAGTTTTTGAATAGAGGTTAGTGCTGTTTCATTTTTATGTTAATAATAGTAGTTTTGGTTCTTTTTTTGTGTGCGTCCCATGTTTTCCTTTTGTTTGCCCATGTCCATTGACTGACGGCTTTTTGAATATAGTCTTGTTTTTTTGTATTTACTTCTTTAAATAAAACATGTTCATGTATATTGTACGTAACTCATTAACTAAGTTATGTACGTACGGTATACATGAAAGAGTATTATAGTAGTTAAAAAACAATCAATAATTTCAAACACAAAAACGATCATGCTGAAACAATTTATTTCGACTTGAACCAACATTAGTCATTGTTTCTTTTACACCAATCTAATTGAAAAATAAGAATTGTAATTCTGATATCGTGTAGTTATGCTAAACGTACGGAAAAGGAAAACATTGAATAAATATGTCTGGGGCAGAAGACAAAACCTAGCACACACAACCGCTATCAATGGTCATTGGAAAATTAACACAATAACAGAAGAAAAAAAGTGCAAATTTTGAAATGGTGCGATTGTGTGACAATGCAGTGTTGTCATTGGTAATGTCACTTTTGCATTTTGAAACCATAAGTGTCGCTCACTAATAGAATTTGAGTTGTCAATATATTTACCTGCAGCAAAGTTAACAAATGTTCTAATTATTCAGCTACCTGCAGGACAGAATGTTTTCATCAAAGAATCACGTTATCAACACAGGTAAACGACTGACTAACACAGAATCTGTCTAATGCTGCTCGTAAAACAGACATTAGTAATAATTACGAAGTCTTGTTGATTGATGTAGGTAATAAAGCCAGAACGAGCGTTGTACAGACATAGCCAATGGCCTGATTGGACCGTGACGGTCGTTTGCTCAATTCAACGTTGTCTTTACATAAAAAATTAAATCAATGTAAAAACAACGAACTGCTCTGTAAGATCCGACGAGAAGTGAAACAAAATATCACATTCTAAGTAGGTCTATAAACAGGCGTCCTCTCACATTAAAACAATATTGAAGAGGAAGAAGACCTATCATTTGAACTCTTGGTAATACTAACATCTCTAACACAAACTCATATTTACATAATATATCCCGAATAACATTAGAACGATGGTGACCCAGCGATTAGAGGAATATAGTGTCAAATCTTGTTCCGAAATATGAACTAAAACCCGTTGTTGTGTATAAAATGTAGTGCCTAAGACCATGTTAGCTGTAATGAATAGAAACATGGTTTTTCAGTTGTTCAATAATAAAGTATGCATAAACGAACTCTATCAATAGTTCTTAAATAAGAGTTGGCGAAATTAGGTTTCTTGACAACTGAAAAATAGTCCCATATATTATGGATATACACACATTTGTGAATGTAAACACGTGATTGTAAACATGTGACTTTGACTGTAAATAAGTGACTGTAAGTATGTGACTTTAAACATGGGGCTGTAAACATGCGACTGTAAAAACGTGAATGTAAGAATGTGACTGTAGACACGTGACTGTAAAACGTGACTGTAAACATGCGACTGTAAACATGCGACTGTAAACACGTGACTGTAGGTATGTGACTGTAAACACGTGACTGTAAAACGTGACTGTAAGAATGTGACTGTAAACACGTGACTGTAAACACGTGACTGTAAGAATAGGACTGTAAACACGTGACTGTTAGTATGTGACTGTAAACACGTGACTGTTAACATGTGACTATAAACACGTGACTGTAAGTATTTGACTGTAAGTTGTGACTGTAAACATGGGACTGTAAACACGTGACTGTAAGTATGTGAATGTAAACACGTGACTGTTAGTATGTGACTGTAAACACGTGACTGTTAAGATGTGACTTTAGAAATGTGTCTGTAAGTTGTGACTGTAAACATTGGACTGTACATTTGCGACTGTAAGTATGTGACTGTAAACACGTGACTGTAAGTATGTGAATGTTAACGTGTGCATTGCGATCGATTATATAGTAATCTGTATATTTATCTTTTCTGCGCCAAATCGTATACATAATGTTACTTTAACTATAATGTGATTCATTTTAGAATACACGTTTATTATGAAAAATGTGGGATTATGTTAAATAAGAGAAAAGAATAAAATAAGTTCAAAAAGACCGTTAAGAAAGCGCCATATGTTTAAGACTTTTGGTTAAAATGCATGAATGGTATTATATATTGTACCACCAAGAGCGGTTTACTGTTTGGTATCATATTTTGTACTTGATCTCGTGTGACATATTTTAAGACTTAACACAGCATTCCGAAATATCATAGATTTTATCTCTAAAATTTAATAAATTCCATTATTCTTTTATCAATCACGATTGTTAAGTATTTATAACGACGTGAGGCATAGTGTCGCGACTGTTAGTAACTTCCTTCTTTATATTCCAGGAAGACCACTAGCGTGGTGGAGTGATGGCTATTTTTCTCTATACAGTCATATACATTCCAAAGATAGCACATGGAAATAATAAATAGATATTACTAAAATAAAGTTTAGGGGAATTCCTTGAGGGTGCGGTAACGTGATAGTGGTGTCACAAAAATACATCGTCCAATAATTTACCCTTATATATGAGCAATCCCATAACCCATTACGTTTAACCATTTAAACTTCAGAATAAGCATTGCGTAATGCTGTTATGTGTTGTGTATTATGTAAATAAAGCGGGATAGGCAAGGTTATAGTAAATATCCGGAAAAATGGATTCTTTATTGAAAGTAACATTAAAATAAAAGTATAAAAAAGGCTAAAGGCAAGATGTAAAATAAACGCATTTACGAGATTATATACAAGTGCATATACAGAAAAATATGACTTCAGCAACAACAAAATATAATCTGCTTAATATCGTTTTAACATTTAGAAACATGTTATTTTTCGTTACAGTTCGACATATAAATCAGCAATGTCGAAATATTTCACAATCCACTGTCCTAATTTTGGCTTGTGTAACGTGACATTTCATGAATGTCTCATATTTAAACAAATCTTTTTGGAATTTAACATATTCATGAGATAATACAATGCAATACATTTGCAATGCCACACGACATATTTAGACCCAGCTGGTGTGTCAGTGAATATTGAACCAAGTTGTCATAGCTAACTCAGGGTCACGGCTATTTTAAATACATGATAAATTCATTTTTTCAATATGGTTTTTATATGAGGCCAAAATACAAATTCATAAATATACTTTAAATAAAACACAAAAAATTCAGGAACATGTCACTGTTACCTAATGTGAAACAATAACATGAGCAGATGCCAATGATGGTGATTAGAGAATTCCTGCACCGTGCATTTATATGAACATAGTCACCCCTTCCCCGTTGTAGTGTTTGCCTTGCTTCTGTTGTGGAACAAAACTCATTCCAATTATGGAAATTGTTTCAAAGAAAAACGACTACTAACTAGTTTACACTCACCCTTCATAGGGGTACATGTATAAGAAAAGAAGAAAGAGAACAGATTGAATAGAGAAAAGGGAATTTATTTATCTACTTAAACCTAACTGAATCGAAAAGCACAAAAAGAACAGACATTTCATCTTATTTTAATCTGTCACATCAGAAATAGCATTGAATTTAGTCACATTTAAATGTTGCAAACAAATGAAATGTTTAAGGCGCACAAAGTGTGCGTATTGTTATTTTGTTCATACCTCGATAAACGGAAAAAAGATCATTGCTTATCCTTACACTTTAACTCAAATAATTAATACTAAAATACATTTCTTAAACATAGGCCATAGTGCAAAACAAATTTTAGTACAGGCTAAGTATCGCGCAGGAATTGTTAATATCAACTGCCGAATGTGACGTCACTTTTACTTTCATCGAGTTATGAAAAGAAAGTTATTCGCAGTCATAGCTATTAGAAAGTAGCTATAGCAGAACAGAATTGTTTCATTTTAAGTAAGTTGGTTTACCTAAAAGTCGTACTGTTTCAAAATTGCTGCTACAGGCCTGATTGTAAAAATGAAAGGGGCAATTTAAATGGTGATATGAAAAGACGTATTTATTGCATAGAGGAACAGTCTGTGCAACTGGTTTAGTTAAACCAGCTACAGACATTTACCTTCAAATTATAATTGTAAATAGGAACGTTGGAACTCTCCGTGTTTTAGAACCTAGTGATAACCTACTATCAGCATTTTCTTTTTGTACATATCTATACATATATAATCATATATAAATATATACAAAATGAGACACTTGTCTTTCAATTCTCGTGGGTGTCTTTACTTTTACAAAAGATGGAATCATTCTTATTTAATTGGTAGAGTTCCTATTTACAAATATCAGCCAATAATCGACGAGCGTTACTGTCTAATGCGAGTTTCTCATGACAATCCTAACGAAAAGAAAACATGGAAAGATATGTAATACGGTTGGGACCATATTTCAAACATCGCTCCATCGCCATCGTGCATCGCTCAATCGCCATCGCCCATCGCTCCATCGTCATCGCGCATCGCTCCATCGCTCAATCGTGCTGCACAAAAGTTATAGCGGTGGAGCTATGGAGCGAGTTTGGAATATGGCCCCAACCGGATTCCATAGATAGAAGTAGTCATACGTCCTTCACCTTATCTGATGTTACTCAACATGCAGTTATCTTAATATACCTTACTTATATGTGTTTTACCCGGACAACCAGACACTACCTGACTCGTCATCTGAAAAAAGAAAGATACCAAAAACGAGTCAAAGAAAAGCAAACACACATTGCAGAGTGTTCTTCGTTAAAACATAATATAATTTGGTTAATAGCGCGGAATGGCCCAGAGAACGAGGCGACTATTCAATTGCTCGAAATGACAACTTGCTTTTTATTTCTATTGCTGAGTTTTATGGCAGGTATTCTTTGCTGAAAGTCAATTTTATTATGGCGAGACCGTTGATCTATTGGGTTTCTAAAAAGGAAAGAGAAAGGTTGAAGGAAACCTTGCCAAATGACAAAGACATACCTTGTATTATTCATCGATCTACTATGCAAGGCCATTGTCTACCTCTAGCGTTCCTGTAAATGGGTCAGCTTGAAAAATAATTGGACAATGATATGTACATATGTAATTTTATTATCTCCTATACTGACTCCTCGTGAAGTCATCCACATGAATCCGGACTAGGTGCTGGTAGACTGGAATGTTGCCTCGATAAGAAACTGTCTGTCTTCCATCCAGCTAAAACATGATTAACATGCAACGGAAATTAGCATCACGTATGTTTTTTTAATGAGACACGGGGAGAACATAAAATGAACTTGTTAATAAAAAGATAAAATATTATACAAGTCAGTTTTCAATATTCAAAGTTTTCTTGATACCATCGACACTAATGCATACAAGTTGATAATTAATTAGTGTAATATGTCTAGCCGTATCATACGTAAGGTACACTATTACAAATGTAAATGTATATCAATGTTTATAAAAAAAATGCGCCATTTGATATGTCTGCGTTACATGAAAGTAGTTATTATTCTAAAAATCACCCCACTATTATATTTGAGAGAGTGTATCAATCTTTGTAATCTTTATTCTTTTAAAAGCATTTACGATGTAACAAACATGTACAAGGAATTAATGGTTATATTGCAAATTTGTTTAACAGTGTAAAGCCAGCCGGTCACTTACACGACAGAGATGACACCAAGATACCCGCATTGTGGCGTGCAAATGAGGCAACTACTCGTGAAAGTGTGATTGGGGCCTCGTGTCAAATATGTGGGTGCGTGCGTGCGTGCGTGCGTGCGTTCGTACCTGCGTGCCTATCCATAACCGTAATTTCAAAAGTTACGATATTATTTTAATGCAAGTGATATGGCAATTGCGCAACTTATGCACAACTTCTGCGCAACCATTGCGGGTTACTATGTGTCACTGCATGTGTGTCACTGCTTTCCATTGCGTGCATCCATGGGAACGAGACACGTGGTTTGACATGCATTCGAAAGCATTGGTGCGCATATTGTTCGCACGGCACGCAGTTGTCCACCAAAAGTCACACACAAAATTTCTGCACGATAACTTCACGCATACGGAACTGTGTGTGTCACTGAGTAATCATTCGTGTCACTGAGTGTACCTGCGTGGCATCATCACAACTTATGCGCAAATAGTGCGTACCCTTCACGCAACTATGACGCATTGATGATCGTCATCGCGTGTCATTGCGTGGCATATATGCGTCACGTGTTCGTGGCAGATGCGCACTAAGTTCGTAACTAAGGCTTGTCAGTGACACGACATCGCGCAAACTATCCTTTAAGACAGCCTGACACTTGATCCAGTTTTTGTCACGAACATTTTCTCATTGTGGCGAGCGCCAACATGCGCCAAAAAGGGTCAAAGTAAAGCATAGTCTGCGTCATGTCGTGCAATATGGCTCACATTTCTAAAGCTACCCTGACACTTAGACGACAGCGATGGCATGCAGTATCTATGCGTGTAAAACAAGTGCAACTCAGATTAACTAACAAAATTTGTAAAGACAGTGCATTTCAGTTGTAGCTGTATGATTAAGTCGTTTTGTTCATTTATCGACTTAACAACTGTCTGTAGCAAAGATGATGGACATAAAAAATATGATTAACCAAGTTATGTTTGTTGCAATAAAAAAATTGACAAGTCTAAATTACATTGAAATTTATACAAAAAAACGAAATGCTAAGTGTAAATTATTAATTAAAATATACAAAAAGTAGATGATAATACCTGATTTGAAGTTGATAGTCGTCTGTAATCGCATGACGCCACATGGTTAGAATAATTCAGCTCAGCTCTTTTATAAACATATCAAGTAAATGTCTTCGTGTGGGGCTAAATATTTTTCAACGAATACCTAAATCGGGAAAAATTATGTTTCATTCAGTCATTCATAGATTGGTAATCATTGTGCGTACATCGATTGTGCAGATTTTTATATTGTTTTCAACACAATTGTTTATTTATTTTTTCATTTATTTATTCATTCATTCATTCGTTCATTCGTTCGTTCGTTCGTGCGTGCGTGCGTGCGTGCGTGCGTGCGTGCGTGCGTGCGTGCGTGCGTGCGTTCGTTCGTTCGTTCGTTCGTTC
>JAUMGZ010000020.1:5962-21087 GCA_032359645.1 Pododesmus macrochisma | reverse complement strand
CACTTCCCCACTCCACGCGCGTTACACCAGTGTTACGTTAGACCCAAACATTCCCATTCCCCGCACGTTACACCAGTGTTACTCTAAACCAAAACCTTCCCACTCACGCACATTACACCAGTGTAACATTAGACCCAAACCGTCCCACACCCCGCACGTTACACCAGTGTGGCTTAGATCCAAACCTTCCCACTCCCCGCACGTTACACCAGTGTAACATTAGACCCAAACCTTCCAACTCCCCGCACGTTACACCAGTGTTACTCTTGACTCCAATCTTCATACTCCCCAAACGTTACACCAGGTTTACGTTAGACCCAAACCTTCCCATTCCCCGCAAATAACACCAGTGTTACCGTCCGACCCAAACCTTCCCCCTGCTCGCACGTTACATCAGTGTAACGTTAGACCACAACCTGCCCAATCCCCACACGTTACACCACTGTTACGTTAGACTCAAACCTCCCAACTCCCCGCACGTTACACCAATGTTACGTTAGACCCAAACCTTCCCCCAACGTAACACCAGTGCTACGTAAGATCCAAACCTTCCCACTCCCCAAAAGTTACAACGGTGTACGCACGTTACACCAGTGTTACGTTAGACCCAAACCTTCCCCCTGCTCGCACGTTACACCAGTGTTACGTTAGACCAAAACCTCCCCTGCCCCGTACGTTACATCAGTGTTACGTTAGACCCCAAACTTCCTACTCCACGCACGTTACACGAGTATGACGTTATACCCAAACCTTCTCTTTCCCCGCACGTTACACCGGTGTTGCTTTATACCCAAACTGTCCCACTCACCGCACGTTACACCAGTGGTGCTTTAGATCTAAACCTTCCAACTCCCCGAACGTAACACCAGTGTTACTCTAAACTCCAATCTTCATACTCCCCGAACGTTACACCAGTGTTACGTTAGACCCAAACCTTCCCCCCCCCCCACGTTACATCAGTGTTGCTTTAGACCCAAACCTTCCCACTCCCCGCACTTTACACCAGTGTTGCTTTATACCCAAACTTTCCTATTCCCCGCACATTACACCAGTGTTACTCCTAACCCAAACCTTCCCACTCACGCACATTACACCAGTGTAACATTAGACCCAAACCGTCCAACACCCCGCACGTTACACCAGTGTGGCTAAGATCCAATTCTTTCCACTCCTGCACGTTACATCAGTGTGGCTTAGATCCAAACCTTCCCACTCCCCGCACTTTTCACCAGTGTTGCTTTAGACCCAAACTTTCCCATTCCCCGCACGTTACACCAGTGTTATGTTAGATCCACACTTCCCCACTCCACGCGCGTTACACCAGTGTTACGTTAGACCCAAACATTCCCATTCCCCGCACGTTACACCAGTATAACGTTAGACCCAAACCTCCCCACCCCCGCACGTTACATCAGTGTTACGTTAGACCCCAAGCTTCCTACTCCCCGCACGTTACACCAGTATAACGTTAGACCCAAACCTTTCCACTCCTGCACGTTACACCAGTGTAACATTAGACCCAAACCTTCCCACTCCCCGCACTTTACACCAGTGTTGCTTTAGACCCAAACTTTCCTATTCCCCGCACGTTACACAGGGGTAACTTTAGACCCAAACCGTCCCACACCCCGCACGTTACACCAGTGTGGCTAAGATCCAAACCTTTCCACTCCTGCACGTTACATCAGTGTGGCTTAGATCCAAACCGTCTCATTCCCCGCACGTTACACCAGTGTAACTTTAGACCCAAACCTTCCCCACTCCACGCGCGTTACACCAGTGTTACGTTAGACCCAAACTTTCCCATTCCCCGCACGTTACACCAGTGTTATGTTAGATCCACACCTCCCCACTCCACGCGCGTTACGCCAGTGTTACGTTAGACCCAAACATTCCCAGCACGTAACATCAGTGTTACGTTAGACCCCAAGCTTCCTACTCCCCGCATGTTACACCAGTATAACGTTAGACCCAAACCTTCACTCTCCCCGAACGTTACACCAGTGTTGCTTTAGACCCAAACTTCCCCACTCCCCGCACGTTACACCAGTGTTGCTTTAGACCAAAACTTCCCCACTCCCCGCACGTTACACCAGTGTTGCTTTAGACCCAAACTTCCCCACTCCTCGCACGTTACACCAGTGTTGCTTTAGATCCAAACATGCTCAATCCCCACACGTTACACCAGTGTGGCTTAGATCCAAACATTCCCACTCCCCGCACGTTACACAAGTGTAACATTAGACCCAAACCTTCTCACTCCCCGCACGTTACACCAGTGTTACGTCAGATCGAAACCTTCCCACTCTCCGCACGTTACACCAGTGTTACTCTAGACCCAAACCTTCCAACTCCCGCACGTTACACCAGTGTTACTTAGATCCATACCTTCCCATTCCCCGCACGTTACACCAGTGTTACTCTAGACCCAAACGTCCCACACCCCGCACATTAACCCAGTGTGGCTTAGATCCAAACCGTCCCACTCCCTGCACGTTACACCAGAGTGGCTTAGATCCAAACCGTCCCACTCTCTGCACGTTACACCAGTGTAACATTAGATCCAAACTTTCCCACTCCCATTGGGTCTAAATAGTTGTCCCACTTGTACTAATTACATCATAGTGTAATCATAGTGAGTACATACTTGTGGTTTTTATAAAAAATGAAAAACGTTCATGATAAGCGTGTTTATTTGTAGGAAAGTACGTTATTTAAGCCTCACATTTATCATTAGATTAATTACGAAAGATTTTGCTCAAGGTATTAAATTGGAATATGCGAATTTAAAAAAAAAAAAAAATTGTCCCACCCTTCAAAAATGACGCTTGTTTACTGTATAAATGTACGCACATTGAAATAACGTCATGTTAAAAGCGCTGGCAGTATCTCAAGACAAACACAACAACATTTTTGGTGCCGTAGCTTAAAGATATCTTAAGCATTTTCATACTTATAAGATTAAAATTAAACATTTGGTTCTATGTTGAATTTGGATTATCGGAGCTGCAATCCCGCGTAGCGTGTAGTCAGTTAAAATTAAATACTGACATTTAATTGCGATATTGCTGTTGCGTTACAAAATGTCATTTTTGACGTTATTATGACGTAACTTCGGCGATTTGGCGTGATGATGGCGTTCCAATATTATATGCCAACAGCGTTCCAATGCGACTGCGACGGAAAAATGTAATTTTTTTCTCGGAGAACAACACCCCCCGGTACGGCCCTGTGTTGGCGTTCCAATATTATGTGATGATAGTGTTCCAATGCGAAGATATGATAGCATCATGAAGTGATACAGCCATGTGTAATTAATAGTCGTCTTGTTATTTTTCTATCGTATCCATGTGTTCTTAATAAATGCTTTATGTAATTTTTGAAAGTTCGCTACACGAATGAATCAACAGAAAAATTAATATAAAAAAAAACACAAACACACACTTTTTATGAGTCCCTTGACTGTAAATGCTAATGTCTGTTTTGTGAATCAGTGTTAGTGATATATCGTAACCATCCCGTGTACACCAACATATACCCATATAACATGTATCCAATAAAAGTCCTAAATTAGCAAAATTATTAGTATAAATATTGACAACGGGTAGTAAAGTTGTAACCATTGATGACCTAAGTGCTTAGTGTAGTTCTTTATAGGCGATTATTTTCACGGTATATTTACATGAACAGGTATTTAATGGAACGGGTAGAGAGCTTACTTAGGTATTTAAAGATTTAATTAAGCTTATTCATTTGCCACTGTAATACTTTAACAATAATGGGTTTGAGAGATCACAATGAAAAACCTTCGTGTCAGCGCATGTCGGGTAGATCTAAACCTATTTTTTGTAAAGCTTAAACCATTTTCAAAGGAAGTATCACAGGTAGAAAAATAGGATTTGTCAGGTCGCATCCATTTCTAATCCCGGGTAAAATTTCCCTAAAATATCCGTGTGAACGAAATGTTAAGATGATTATTAACCTGAAAATCTGTAAGCTATTCTTCCTCATGTATAAGATGTTCTTTTAGAGTTCAAAATGACATGTAATATAATGTGTTTGAAGTATTTTTAAAGTATCAAACATAACAGCTGTTGCTATATTCGCGTGCACCGTTGTCACGTCTATGTGTCTTTTGTAATAATAAATTTATATTCTTTTGTTGGTTTTTATCTGTATATCCACAAGAACAGGGAAGTTTGGCTCAGATCAAATTTTAACGCATTTTTAAGTACCATACACAATGAGATATATTTCCGACATTTAGTTCTCTAGAGAATATTTCATTCCGTGAATAGTCAAAGAGTATGCACACAGAACGTTATAATTGTCAATTGTTTAAAAAAAAAAAAAAAAAAAAAGTATCTGTAAATAGAAATGAAACCCCGCAACAATGTTTCTACGTTGACCGACTTAGCACGGTCATTCAGTGTATGAAAGAGATGCAGCGTAAAACACTATCATAAAGAAACGATAAAATTAAAATCATACATTTCTTATTTTATTTCTATTTTTTCATCCTTTCTTTGAATTTTATAAACATCACTCTTTTTGCATAAACGGGAACAAATTTAATCTTAAGCACTTAAATGCTTAAACTACAAAGAGCCCGATCTACATATGTACCATCTGAGTTTAAGTTTCAAGTTAAAAACTAAATGAAATCTTATCAAGTTGGTTTGAATTTATTTGTTCTGATAAAAAAATTGTTTGGGAAACATATGGTGCGCCCACTCCTTTAAGAGCAAACTTTACAACTACGAAAAAATGACTTTCTATAATGGCCTTTATTGATACCTGTGTAATAAAAAGTACATGTCCTTACTTTGATTGTTTTATAAATTTGGGTACAAACGAGTTTCCTTTTTAAGGAAAAGCAAGATCTCAAACTTACCTAGAATGAATAACGCTGTTTTAATACAGAAAATATTAACCTTTATATGTTTGGTTTTTTATAACAGATAAAGTTGTTACAATCATTAATTTTCTTTCGATCTCGCATACTTTATAGATTATTTCTTTGAAACATAATTGTATATATAGCTCTATTTTAAGAAGATTGATCAACGGTGCATCATATGTTAGTTGATAGTAGATCTATATAAACACACAAACAACTTATAAATACTTCAGATGTTACAAAAAATAAGCAATCAAATATTTTGGGAATCTAAAATACTAGTTCATCCATCTTCATGGAAATGTGACACATTAAATATGATCGGATACCAATCAGTGATGGTCATCGCCCCGGGAGAAATTAGAGAACAAGTTGTCATCGATGTACTGACATATTATTTGACCCAGTCACCACATGTGTAAATATAGAGTATGTCTAGAAAAAAACCCAAATAGTCATCTTCGATAAATTGATTCTTTTTAGACAGTAACAAAAAATATGTGATTTGTAGAAAAAAATAACTAGATCTAGATAGAATCTATGCTGTATTTTTGCCTCACAACTCGACACTTAGCTGACAGCTAGTGTGTGTATTGCGACAACCTGCACACCCCTAGTTTACGTTTGGAGTTCATTGATCCGGTCACTGTCATGCGCAGTTGGTAGCACGTGTTCATAAACAAATTTCATGAAAGAGAGGGATCATAGGAGTAGAGTATTAGTGACTTGTAGTTTGGAACCTAACCCCTCTTTAACTCAGGTAGTTTGCTACAGAGCTGAACGCTTGATAACATGGGAACTGAAACTAACAAAGATGAGCGTAATTCGCCTGAATATCTAGCACAGTTACTAAAAGACAAGAAACAAATTCAGGCTTTTCCAAATGTGTTTGTTCACTTGGAAAAACTTTTAGATGAAGGTAAGTTTTTGCGTGAGTCAAACAGTCTAATGTAAATTTTCTAAAATTGTTTGCGAGGTTTCAGTGTCATTTAAGCTAAATTTCTGATCATGAATTTTGTAGTTATTAACTTTGTAAGATATAAACAAACGAGATAATCAGTTCGCGGAGCACTGATTTGGTCTTGCCCACACGAAGGGTAAAGTCAATCATGCGTAGAAATAAAGTTTTGATAGTTAGATTACACAGTGTTTCTGTGTCTTTAACAGTTTAATTCTCTTATATGTTTGGTACTTTACATCAATAATCGTGTATATGTTTAGAAATAACGATTGTGTATTCTCGGCGGTGTCAAAACGAGAACTACTACGATGAAAATTTCCTTACATTCCGATACACAAAGCAGGCCAGATTTTGGCAGCCATTTTGAGAGTTCTTGGTTAGCTAACAGCCCCGCACCGCTTTGCGTGCTAGACGTGAATCACATCTTAACATTGACATTATTTTGTAGTTTCGTGTTCAAGTTTCACAAACATTTGTTGCCAAAAGCATATAAATAAACACATATTTCCCGCGGTTTTCATTATCAGGCGAAATGTAAACATTACCTGTTGATAAGGTATGATAAATACGGAACAGCTGATTATAAAGGTGACAATCGTGAAACTGAGCTATGTTCGTTTTAAATATTGGAAAGTAGAAATCTAGTTAGTTTGGAATAAATAACCATCAAATTCTTTATTATGTTTTATCATAAACAAAAAGTATGTCCAAAATAGAAGATCTAGATCTACCTGTCATTTTTGTAAAAAAAAAAAACTCAAAAATTCAATATTGTTATTTTCATAATTTTGGTCAATAAAATGAGCTGTCGTATCAGAACAGAAAAGCCTGATGCATCCAGTTGATATTGATTAATCAGATATAGCTTGTGTATGCAACTTGAATTGACTTGAGAGTTGGTTATATATGATACTGTATTGAATCATATCACAAACTAATCGATAGAGTACTAGCTGTCAAAAAATATTTATCATATTAACAAACCTTTAAACAATGGATCACATAAATCTAGATAAAATCATTGATTCCTAAGACAAAATGCTTCTGTACATCAATAATATGTGTACATGCAATAACAACAAATAGTTACATACCAATAATTATAATGATCTAGACAAGATTTAGGATCCAGTATATTCTAACTTGTAATTGGGTATTTAGTTGAAGACTTACTAAGTAATATCAACAATTATGATTAATATGCACCTTTTCTTCCCATCCTAGAACCACCTGTCTTATGCACGGGTTGTATTAATTTTGTAAGCATGACAATCTGAAAGGAACCTTCTCAAAATATCATCATTTTTGCAAAACTGATTTATACATTATAAATATTGAAATAAAGTTCATTTCATTAAAATTACAATCTTCAAATTCAGAAATTTGTCTTGTGCTTAAAAGGGAGATATTCTATCTCTACCTTGTAAGCTTGCCTTGAAGATCATTTATAATACAGAACTTGTTTGCAAAAATGAAAAAATATTTTGAAATGGTTCCTTTGAATAACTATTCATATTGAGTTACATGTACATGCTTGTGAACACTTAGACTTAAGTATAATACTTATGTCTAATAATATCTGCATCAATTCAGCTTGGTCTTTGTTGTTTATTTCATCAAATCTGTATTTTCTGTAACAAGTTTAAAGTTTCAATTATCATCATTTTCAAGTTGTATCTATGTGCGTTATATTGTGAAGCTAAAGCATTGGTAAATAGAAATCACAATGTATGGTTTAAAACGCTTGACCTTCATTCTGAATCGCTGGATAATTGGAGGTTATAACATATAGTTATGTACGTATATAATCATTGTATACATGTTAGATTTCACCTTACATATTCCTGTACTTGTGGTTCTTTCATTTCAATAATTATTCTTTAACAACATGTGTAGCTAGAAAATTATTCTGTGTCTAAAACAATAACATTCCACATTGTAATAAATGCAGTATAAGTGTGCAATACACTGGGTTTCTAATAAATACTAATATTCCTATTCCCAAAGATATTTATACACATATATTACTACTAGTTCCAAACTCCCTTATTAAGGATCTACATATAAGAGCTGCGAATGTGATCCCTAAAAACAAGTTTCATGAAATTCGAAATGTTCTTCAAGTGGATTTGGATTTACAATTATTCAATAAGCAATGGAAATTCTTCGCCATCGGCATCAACAATTTATGTGTGGATATTCTTCGAGTATGCAGTGATCTTGAAAGTACCATGATTGGAAAGGTATGGTAAAAGAACTTTTTATACATGCACCTAATCTTGAGAATGACAGTTCTGACAAATGCATATATGTACATTTGTTCTATGTGACATGATATAGATTACAGTAAAAAACAGACAATATATTGTATTTATCCTGTGAGCAGACATTTTTTTTGCTCCCACATCTGTAACATCTGCCTATAAAACTTATCTACAAAATATGGATTATAAATGGATGGTCATACTATAAAAAATAGTAAGATCTAGTGATTGGATTGTACCAAAGAGATTGTGATTTTTTTTTAAAGACATGGAACAAAAATATTTTGATCTGCCATTTTAAGTCTGATTTTACAAAATTTTACAAAAGCTTGTATGATTTGTTTACAAATATTTACCAGATTTGGCTGGAATTGAGAAATGGCACTGAATACGAAGATGTATTGCAATTCTGTATTGCAGAAGACCAGCACTAACAGCATATTGTGTGGAATCATATCCATGACAGTCATTTAAATATATAACAAATGCAGGATATTTGTCATATTTTTCTGGGAAATATGCTATAATTTAATAATCTTGTTGAATCAAGAAAGATCATGCATGCATGCTACATTTGTTGTACATGCACATTGTAGGTACATGTATGCTACATATGAGTGAAAAATTTAAGATTCAGAGAAATGCCTTACATGTACATGTACATGGATTTTACTTGAGTTTTAGACAAAGAGCACACAGCAGTTTCTTTTTCTGAAATTTCCTTTAAGTAAAAAGATAAATTTGTTTGCATATGATATAAGTTCAAAAGGAGAAATATCTAATTTAACACTAGAACAGATTTTTGCTTCAAGTTTTTGAAACACCTATATAGCTACAATATACATTTTGTACATACATATACATGTACATGTATGCCAGTATAGTACATTAGTTCTTGTCATTGTGTAATAATTCACATGTATAGTAGTTGTGTATGATATAGTCTAGATCTAGATATGGAGATTTATATGAAAGCTCATCCCGAGTGATGTGAGGGTTGTGTATAGTGTACATATACACTGTTTATATATGGTGATTTTCAATTGTACTTAGTTTATGGTGATTTTCACATGTTGAACACATTTTTCTGTGTACTATTTACATTTACTTATTTATTTATTCAATCTATGTAGTTATGTCATTATGTACAAGTAGTAAAAGATTAAGATTTGCTGTACCAGCTCCCAAGCTCACCAGCTGGGCAATGATTTGACATTCCTGCAGTTATCCCACATCTGACACCAAAACAAGACATCCTTTGTGTGACTATATGGGCCTCCTGCTTTAGCTATTCATATACCTGACTTTGCACACCAGGGTGGATAATAAGTGTGTAATTACAAACCAACAGAAATACTCTTCACACTCCAACAACGAAGAAGATCCCACTAAACCAATACCCCTAACACTTGACTACACTTATACAATAAAACCCTACTCAGATAATGAGTTGTAAAATGTTTTGTCTCCACTTTATATAGCGTATTGGTCTTCGTGCAATGTACAGAAATAAGCGTCTTTGTAATGATATATATCAGTTTTCAAGTTTTTTTTTGTATCCTTGCATTTGATGTTTTAAATTTATAAAAAGACCTTACAATGTATGTTGTATGTTTCTGCACATATAAACCAAGCTGTACATGTGTCATATCAACATATAATTTAATTTGAGGTACATATTTATTTAGTAACGTGAAGAATATTTTTAATAAAAAATCGTTTTTATTATTACAGTCATATAATAGTAAACAAAACTAAACACAAAATTGTGGTAAAAACAAGGGAAAACAAAGCTGAACTTTCCCCTTTATGTTATAACCGTGTACGTACATTAAATATATGATTCCCAACCCTATTATAGCTGCCTATCTACCCTTAGTGATTACCCCAGAAAAATACAATTTCAAAAAGAAAAAAGTCTGTACCAATTACACAAAGGCCAACCATGATTTTTCTCATCAAACAAACATATGGGTTTAATTTAAGTGTTCTATGAACAGTAATGTTTGCTTGTTCCAACTAGAGCACTTGCTCAGCTTGTGTAGCCAAAATCAAATTAAAACCAGAAAATGCTCCTTTTGTATGATTAAGTTGCCATGGGTATGAGCTGCAAATACTGATCCTGGTGAAAACTTTACAAGAAAAAGCACTCATGGGAAATATGCCAGGACTTAATCTCATACGTATTTTCTTTTTGAATGAAATTAGTTTTAATTTGTTAAATAAAAATTGAAACTCTGATTTATAATTCATGAAACACATAATCTATATGACCAAACTTGCAGTACTAGTGACGGTAGTGTTGGTATATATACATGTATATACATTTTGTACAAGTACGTACATTGACAATGCTAGAAATGAAGAATAAAGACAAATGTTAGCCCCCACTTTTTAACTTGTACTTGTAGCCATTGCCAGAAATTAAAAATATATAATAATTATAATGCCGCAAGTACACCATGACTTGGTCCCTTCCAAATAAATACTACACACATTATGTTGAAAAAAGGTACCGTAATATTGAGTTTTCAATTGATTTTGGTAATGAGATCAAATTTATTAAAAACCTTCCTATGATCCAATCATGTCAGGGCAATAATATTTTGTTGGGCTTAACAACTTGGTTGATGATCTCTTAAAATTGTGTCCCTTGAGGGGATCAGTCCTAAGGATCAAAGTTGAACATATGTTAAAATAAGCATTAAATAAATTAAAGAAAAAAATCATTTTTGTGACTGAATTATGCCAGAGCAATGCAATTCATATCCATCAATACTAGATATGAAAACTTTGTGTCCCTCTCACCCCAGGGGTCATTTATGGGGCCACACCAGGGTGCTAATTTCAACTTAAAAGGTAAAATTGATAAATCTGTTCTTCTGACTGAATTATTTCAGATCAATATTTCCTACATGTCATTATTAAATATTAAAACATCCTTCAATTAATTATTTGACAGTCTGTAGCTCATCTGACAGGTGTGGGTGAGCTACATGTATATACATATAGTTGCCCTTCACAATCTGGCATAGATCTGTAAACTTTTAACTTATTTAACTTTGATTCACCAAAATTTTACTAGAAACCCAGGAACTCCGATAGGGAACAATCATAGGGGCAAATTTTATAAAAATTTATGTGATTCAATTACACACACCAACTAGGGCTATTAAAATAGTGTTGTTAATTAAGTCTTTAAATGGGACCACACTCTGCTTTTAAATTTATACACAGGCTATACATATACATACCCGAATAATGATTAAAAAAATAGCCACATTTGCAAACTTAAGCGACATTATTTCAAAAATTTAGTACAGGCACGGTGGCCCAGAGGTAAGGGCTTTCGCCTCGTGCTGGAATCCCAGGTGGGGGTTGGAATCCTGGTGGCGTCAAAAGCTTAGATGTTCAAATTAAGTAATATTCTCGTTCTCTGCTAAGCACTCCGCTCTACTTGGTAGGAGGAGGACTGGTTGGTTCGGTGTCGGGATAATGTGACTGAGTTAAGTATCGTGTCTGTGGCGTGATATTTAAGTGTGAGAGCACTATAAAGTCGCCACTGCGTCTCGATATGACCTATACACGAGTTAAAGGGACGCTTAACCCCAATAAACAAACAAACAAACAGTTATCATAATGTTGTGAGATCAGCACATGCAGTTCATTTGAGCCTCTTCAAGGCTCTTGTATATATATATATGTGGTAAGATATAGTTCTTATTGAAGTTTGAAAATTCACATTTATTTATGATTAAATTTAATTTTTGAATAAGAAGTAACTCTACCTATTTTTGTCAAAATTCTGCAACTTACTAAGAAGGGATCAAAAGTTCTCCATTGAAACAGGATTTGGTAATGATATTCATATTGCATGTTGTAGTGCTGGCATCCTGTGCTGTCCGTCTAGCCAAATCTAGCAGTGTAAAGCACTAGGGGGCCATGTGCCTGTGGTGAAACCAGGCTCCATATTTCACAAAGAAAACCTATATTTTTGATGGTTCAGTGATAATGATTTATAAGTTCAGTGTGTGTAATGTAGTGCTTGTGTATGTCTTCAATATGGAGCTAGGTTTTTATAACCCTGTGGAAGGCAAACCTCTTGAGATTAAGTGGCTGAGTATGGCTTTGATTTTGACCTATAAATTCCTTAACTTACATAAAATCATTGCTGTTCACAACTCCGCATGGTAGAATGATATATTGAAGCAGAAACAACACTTCCAAATTACCAATTCCAAACACAAAGAGACAGTAAATAATATTGTATGATATTCTAAGATAAATTTATACTTTGCTGGATAGTGATACACCTTAACTGAATTTTGTCCTTTCTCCATCACGACTGACCCTAATTACATGTAGGTTGTTCTGACTCCATTCCCCAACCGTTCTCTGACTTTGAGAGCTAAATTGGAATGTCTTGATATATATATCTATATATTGTCAGTTATTGGTGAAATACTGTGGAAGTGACATCAAATTAAACAAACAAATAAACAAGAGAGATGCTTAATATAAATAGATGCATTAAAAAAAATTTGCAATACAATGCATAAAATCCAATAAGAAACATTTTGTATTTATAGATTTAAAAATGACAAGTTTAAAGCTACAAATGTACAGTTTCAGAAGGTTCACATATATATATATAGTCATGTACAATTAATGTATGTATACCATACAAAGCAAACATGGGTTTGCTTAAAACATATGTTATGGGATTCATGGCCGACATCCATTATTCTGGCTTACTCCATGTGAACGTGATATAAATATGGGAAAATCACAGTTTAAGAATTTGCATATATTGTTACTCAGTGTTGAACATTGTCTTATAACTCTGTAATGAATTATTATATGATCATAGCTAAAAATTATTTGAAAACAAGTATGGTGTCAGACTACAGACATCTTAAAAAGCTGCCATATAAAAATATCTTGTAATGTTCTCATTAAATATTTTAATGGTTCAAAAGGGGCTTAATACCATTAAAAAGTACAGTGGAACCTGCTCTAGCGACTACCTCTGTAAAGAGACCATCTGTACATAAAGACCACTAAAATCTGGTCCCTTGAAGTCTAATTAAACTTTTTTTTACCTGTATTTAAAGACAAGCTGAACATAAAGACTACCTTTTTCTGGTTTTTTGGATTGAGTAAGTCAAGAAATTAAACAAAAATAGATTATACATGTACTTAAGGAAAATCAGGTTGTTACTACATTGTATGTATAATAGATATTACTTGACCATTTTGGCTCACTTTAAGTTGAAACATTTCAAATTTTCTATATTTTTGGACATTCCCTAGAATCTGCAACCTTTAACAGCTATAGTTATCTTTACTTTACTAAAGTAAAGTAAATGTGTTTTTATATTCTGACACTTTCAAACATGTACGTAGAATCTATTATAACCATTTATTTTAAATTGAATAAATCAACAATGATTTACACTACCGGTTATATACACATTATAACTGACAGATAAATATTGATTATGCATTCAAAAACACTTTTATGCTGGTTTATACATTTATATTTCCTGGTCTGCTGGACATTTTAACAAATTTTCTTATTTTTGGATGCAACGAATATCCATACATTACATATTGTACATGTACCATACTTGTCCAGTCTATCAACCATTCAACAAAAGTGCTTATTGGTGTATATATAATGCAGCTGGTAGCACTACATAATGACTTCAGAGATTTAATAAAGAGAAACTCGTCAAGTAACTGACAATCATTGTAGTTCTGTTTTATAAGGCTGAAAAATCATACGTTTCTGTATTACTTATTTATACATAGTGATTGTGACAATAATCAGAAATTGATATCCTTCATCTAGTTGTGGATTTTAGCAGAATGTTCTCATATATATATACATATGTGTAAATGTAAATGTAGCAAGATGGATTTTAACCATATTCAAAAGGGACATAATTCTGTTAAATCTTAAAATTGTCTAAATATTAGGTCCCTTTTGACTGAAAAACTGCCTCATTAGCATCTTCACACACAAGAAAAATTTGTTGCAGAAATTGATTTTTTAGCACAATTTCTTGTATAAGATAGAAAAAATAGGATCAACAGAACAATTAATGGATATTGACAAACGAATGATGTATTCATCATAAAAACAAATGGACTTTACATGGACTCAAGTGTTGAGTCTGAATCAACAATTGTTGAAAAATAATATTATGAAAATTAGATTGACTTCCGTATTCCGTATTTGTTCTTGAAAACATTTCAGCATAATGGTGTTGGCTCCGAGTGATCAAAATCTCTGAATTAAAACCTAAAAAAATATCCAGTGGTACCCAATACATATTTTATCAATTTTCAAAAAAGGTGTATCTGTGAACCATATATTTTTTATCAGAATAGAAAATATTGGGGAGGGTAAAGTGTTAAGGGTGTGGGTGAATGTTATGTATATTCACTGCCAAGTTTGACAAGAACCAGATGCTGACAGCTCAATGTAAATTTGTAAACTGATTGAATAGGAAATGCCTATAAGTGCCAGAACTCAGAGAACAAGTTCACTGAAGTAAATCTTTGGAAGATGTTTCATCTGAATAGCTCTACTGTCCTAGTAATTAAAAGTGAAACACGTTCATTGTATTCCTACACCATCATATAATTCTTAAATTTGCACAAAGAAAATGACACACAACTTTTTCTTCCGAGAATTAGTTACCCTTGAGTTTACAGCCTCATGTAATTTTCTATGGAATATCATTTAAAATCAAATCTTGGGTTTATCAGTTTATATAGATTTTATTTTAAAAAAAAAGATCTTTGGGCTATTAATCATGCCTTTGATGTTTGCCTATACTAAAACTGTAATACTATGAAGGGAAACATTGTCATGCACTGCTAGCCTTGGGAATATATACTAAAACTGTAATACTATGAAGGGAAACATTGTCATGCACTGCTAGCCTTGGGAATATATACTAAAACTGTAATACTATGAAGGGAAACATTG
>JAUMGZ010000019.1:60549-74831 GCA_032359645.1 Pododesmus macrochisma | reverse complement strand
TCTATCAGCTAGTAATGAAAATCATATCCCATCTCACTCTATCAGCTAGTAATGAAAATCATATCCCATCTCACTCTTTCAGCTAGTAATGAAAATCATATTCCATCTCATTCTTTCAATTACTGAAATGCTCTTTAAAGATTTCACTAGTATCACCAAGACATTTATGCTAATAATCTTTCAAACTTCTAATACCTGGTATGTGAATATGAATCGTAAATAATAGAATTTGTATTGCAATTGAATAGAATTAATGATATCTAATACTATTAAGTTAAATTGCTTAACACATGCTGAAATACATATTTATAATAGATATCATTCATTCCAAGTGTCTGCAATATCAGAGAAGTAGAACATAAGTTTAGGCTCAAAATAGATTTTCAATTCGGGGCTTTGGCATATTATGTCAGTATCTGGCCATATTGGATTTGAAATCAACTTGAAAACAACACTATGTCGGAACCATCAATCAATCAGATCTACCAAGTTTCAGCAATATTGACCCAGTAGCATTCAAAGTCTAAAATAGATTTTCTAAACGGCAGCTGTAACTGTAACTGTAAATGTGAAAGTTAACAACAACAAGATATGAGTTATATTCGAAAAGTCCAGGTTTGGTCCAGGTGGACTAAAATAAGAGACAGAGTATAATAGAAATGGATACGTACCATCCCTGTACTTTATGCCAGTCCGTAAAAATGCCCCCAGTAGCTTGTGCACCACACTCAACCAGGTGACCTGCCAAACTTTAAAACAAATATTAAAACATGTAGGTTAAAATTCAATCTTAAACTATCTTGTTTTATATATATAGTTTTTGTGGACATACTTCAAGGTTATAAATACTGCAATGTTAACCTTATACTTCAAGGTTATAAATACTGCAATGTTAACTAAGGTAAGTTTATTTACCTTTGTGAGATCACTAAACAGATCTAACTCCTGTCAATATTCATTTTGGAGTTATGTTTTCTCAATAAAATGTAAATCTGTATTTGTTAAATATGCTTTATATTTGTTTGTTTGTCAATGTCTCTCATTCTGTTGATTCCATTCATACTGTTGTATACACAGTTATCTTAAAATTAAAGACATATGTTGTTATTTATAAAAGTTTGGGAATCTCTTCAATCCTATAGAATGGTGTATATATAACAGTAAAGTTTGATTAAATCAATGTCAAGACTTCTGTAATTTATTCCACCAAATGTTCATTATGAAATTAGGTGAAGCCTTCTTTGCTAGCCAAGGTCTGTTGATTATCCCTATGTTCACACACAGACCTTGGCAGATACAGCCTATAAAGTTAATCTATTTTGTCCTTAATTTGATTGGATCTAAAACAATTGAATGACCAATGAAAGCAATCTATTCATATATAGATCATGCCTTTCTCTGGTGCATCTTCAGTTTGATGCTGAATCTAACTAAAAATCCAGGATCTTTTAAATTGAAAGTAGATTTGTTTGTTGTTACAGCTAGGATAGACACTTCTGTTTGTGCAGTGGAAACACACATTTAAAAACAGGAAGACTTACCTTTGCTCTCTAAGTTTTAATGTCAACAGGGATGATTCTACTATAAGTTTTAATGTCAACAGGGATGATTCTACTATAAGTTTTAATGTCAACAGAGATGATTCTACTATAAGTTTTAATGTCAACAGGAATGATTCTACTATTTTTTTTTTTTAAATCTCTAGCGGCCCCATTTGAAATCCAGGATACAAACAATTCCCAATTGAATATTGTATAGAAAAGTCGGTAAATCGGTCCGGATTTCCGGAGTTTGTTTTTTATTAGAATGCTGCCGATATTTCCTGGTGGTTTTTTCACTGCAAACAACAACCACAGACATGTTCCAGATGCTAAATCAGTGAAAACCTAAAGCTTTTGTCAACCATGCACATGTGCTTGCGATCTACAAATTTACTTAGCATTCATTTCAAGGATTTATGTTGATGGTAGAATGAGGAAAACTCCCAGAAAATAACGAAAGTAAACAGTAGATCGCAAGCACATGTCCTATAAAGGGTAAGAAATATGGTTGTACCTCAAGAGGTCTGTTTATTTACGATGTCAATAAAGTTTTGTATTTGTCATAATTTGATCAGTTCTACCAAAGTCCCGCCATTGTGTGTCATGTATAGTATCTGCAGTTGATAGAAATTATTATACAAAGCAAAAAATATTTGTTTATTATAAGAAAACATGTATAGAGACCAGAATACATCAATTTCTGTCTGAACAGCTGCTGAATCCGGATCCATTGTTGACTATAAAATACATGCAAATGTCAGTACCTTTATAATATGTTTAATTCAGATGCCATCCTTCTTAAAGTTAATGCTATTACTTAGTTTTGTTATAAGAGTAATAATGTGTGAGTTGCTCAATGTTTGCTGTGTTGTCAGAAATGTGACAGTGTTGAACAGTTTACAAGTTTATTTGTTGATAATATTTTAGTTATATTAATACATTAATTTCCTATACTATCTCTTGTGAGGACAAATAAGATTCCATATATATAATAAAACTCAGCTTGCCCTTTTCTTTGTATGTTGTAATATATTAAATTTATCTTTCATTCATCAAAAGGGGCTAGACACAGACTACATTTACTAGGGTTTATTATGCTTAATTGTTTTTAATGATAATCATATTATAGTTGTATCAATAACTCTGAAGGTTGAAACAATCAAAGTATTAATTTATGCAATGCAAAATTCCCAATTTAGAGATTTTGGGATTGAAAATTCCCAATTTCATTGCCAAGGGCCCCATTTGAAAAACTTGGGTATCATCCCTGTTGATGGATGGTTGGGTCAATGAAAACGTGCCTCCCACCTCTCCCATTTAGTTAATTCTAGAACAGCCCTTACTTTAATGTGTCAAATAATCTGTATAAATGTACAGATTGGAAGATTCTGTTCAAATTACAATTCTGATTTTCACCTTAAAACTGCTTTATACAGATATCCCTACATAATTATATTTATATTAATATTATTAATACACATACATAAACCAAAACTTCTACATACTGGTCCATTTATGTATGGCCACATGAGAAACCTCTTAATTTCTACTTACCAATTTTTGGATGAAATGCCATTGGATTTCTGTCTAGACATGACTTGATGGCCTTAGATCTCTCCTCTTCATGTATAAGGTTATTAGCACAGTTATTACAATTACAGTTATGACAAAATTCCCCATTCGCAAAACAATCACAATACCTGAAAATATACGACAAACAATCACAATACCTGAAAATATACAACAAACAATCACAATACCTGAAAATATACGACAAACAATCACAATACCTGAAAATATACAACAAACTATCACAATACCTGAAAATATACGACAAACAATCACAATACATTGTACTTGAAAATATACGATAAACAATCACAATACATTGTACTTGAAAATATACGATAAACAATCACAATACATTGTACTTGAAAAATATACGATAAACAATCACAATACATTGTACTTGAAAATATACGACAAACAATCACAATACATTGTACTTGAAAAATATACGACAAACAATCACAATACATTGTACATGTACTTGAAAATATACGACAAACAATCACAATACATTGTATCTGAAAATATAGGACAAATTATTTACTCTTCTTTAACAAAGCTATAACAATCTACACAAATTTTTTCACAACAAACAACTTAAGATATCTTTGACAAAACTGATTCATCTAAGATTTCATAAGCCAATTGTTTTTCTTGCACATTTAAAAGTTATGTTCAAGCTAAATTTTAAAACATTTAACACTACATGTAGAAAATAAAAGTTTGACATGTGTTAGAGAATTGATAGAAGGGAAAATTAACATAATCATTAATTTAGATGTTTCACTCACAATTTTAAACACTGAGATTTTGTACAATTACAAGGTTTCCTTGGCCGAGCACCTGTTGGTTCAATGGTTGGACTGAAAGAATGAAAATTAAGTACCATTAGGACAAGTTAATTTTCTATCCGCTAGTTAGACAAAAAATTTCTGAGTTAAAATATCTTTACCTTTTTAAACAAAAAATTATTTTGTGGGTCAACAAACTGATGTAAAAGGCTAATAATGTAAGTTTTATCTTTTATGTACATTAAACAAACACACTTGATTTTTGGACTTCTTCAGCCTCAGAAAGTTTTCTTTAAAAACAATTTATTCAATACATGCCAAAATGTTGTGTACCCACATTTGCATAAGTTGATGAACAAAATTCCACTCCAGTAAAACTTTTAAACCTTTAAGGCTGAAACAGAAGCTTCAATACATTGCTTTGACTTTACCAAGATGTAAATATTGTTATACCTGACACCATTGAGAGATGTTCTAGCCATGACTGTAGCACTTATTGATGGATCACTGCTGGCAATAGGTATGAACTCTTGCCGAGCCGTCTGTTGTGGAGGGGTGGACACTTCAGATACTGTTGTTGTTGTTTGTACTTTGGATGTGTTCATCTGTTGTTGCAACTGAATAAACAAAACAAATATTTAGGTCAAGAGACAGTTTAGTCCTTTTTTATTCTATACCTGTACTAACTGATAAAAACACGACCATTGTGACATTCTCTTTGATTACATTCCTTAAATTGAGAATAATTATTGCAAAGTTTTGTTCAGCAATATTTGATTTCAAAAATTTAAAATAGTTTTACGTATTAGCAGTCTTTCTTCAAGTTCAGAAATAAAGATTGTTTAGCTACTATTTTGTAAACAAATAGTTTCAGGGCCTTAACAAGTAAAATTTTGGCACTTTTGACCCCAGGGTCATGCTTTGAGCAAACTTGGTTTTCCATGCCCTTAAGTTCCTACATATAATATTTGCTATATATTTAAAGTGTTGAACTTTAACCCCAAAACGCTAACACATTTTTTTACCCAACTGTCCCTCGTTAAAATTGTCTTTACATGCCCTTAACATACTGCATTTTAAAGCATTAAGCACTAGACCTCCTAGTTATGAAGATTTTGAAATTTTGTCAAACTTCCCCATTCAGGCCCCCCTGGGAACTGAGCCCCGTCATTTGAACAAATCTGAACCCCCTTCTCCTAGCGATGCCTTCTACCAATGTTGGATGAAATTGATCTAGTAGTTTTTGACAAGAAGTCAAAAAGGTGAAAAGTTGACATATTTGCTATATATGATGTGTCACATATTTTTGACCAAAAGGGTCACACCTCGAATAAACTTGGTGCTCAATTCCCTAAAACTGACTCATACAAAAGCCTTGAACTCTAGGACATCTAGTTTATAAGAAGATTTTTGAAATTATGACAAATGTTCCCCCTTTTTGCACCCTAGTGGCAAAACCCAATAATTTGATCAAATCTGAGCCACCTTCCCCCAGGTATGCCTTCTACCAAGTTTGAATGAAATTGGTTCTCTGGTTTTGGAAAAAAAGTACAAAAAAATGTGAAAGTTAACATATTTGCAATAGTGTTGAACTTTGATCCCAAAACACGTAACCTATTTTTGACCCAAGGGTTACTCTTGAACAAACTTGATTCTTCATGCCCTAAACTTACTAAATTCCAAAGCATTAAGCTCTAGGCCTTCTAGTTTATTAGAAGATTTTTGATTTTTTTTTTCAAATGTTCCTCCTTTCGGCGCCCCCTGGGGGCAGAGCCCCTTCATTTAAACAAATATGAGTCCCCTTCCCCTAGGGATACCTCCTTCCAAGTTTGGATGAAATTTGGTCAAGAGGTTTAGGAGAAGATGTTGAAAATTTTATAAGTTTTCATCAGACGGATGATGGACAGAATTTGTATGAGAAGAGTCCATCTTGGACCTTGGTCCAGAAGGAGTTAAACCCATTTCATAATAGAATCTGAAAAATGTATGCTCATAAAAGGATAAATGTTAGTATAATCAAATCAAGTTTGGATGCATAAGTCTTAAAATTAAGTCAAACCTGAGCAACATAAGATGCAGGCACTAAAGCAAAGCCCTGTAGCCCTTGTGTACCACTACCACCACCACCTGCTGATAGGATTGTTGTACCAGGGGGCAGCTGGCCAAGATTGGCTGACACAGCCGGACGGATCTGGGCCAGAGTGGTTGCCGTAGACACTGCATTTGTCGGCCGTGCAGAGGCTTGATTTGGAGCTGGTAGTAATATCCGCTGTATTGTCTGACTTGTTGCTTGTGACACACCGGCTTTACTTGTTATCTATATGAGAAAAAAAAGTGGCATGGTTTAAACGCAAAATGTGAACAGTTAGGTAAGTTGTTTTTAGTGGTAATATTCATCTGATAAACTTGGTAGAATATTATGTTCCTTCTCGCTTGATTATAGCAGTGAGCACTCAATCAGTTTTGTGTAAAAGACTTACTGTGAATTCAAAACACTAAGAATGTTTCACTCTTTGAAACCTGAAAGTTTAACACACTTTTCAGTATGTCACATTAAAATGTGAAAGGATGACACATTTACATTTGGCTTTTAAACATCAAGTAAATGATGAAATGTTCATACCATTTGGTTGGCCTGTATTGGGAGGGTGATTTTCATCTGCTGTGGCTGCTGGGAAACTGTTGTGCCTGAACTTTGCAATGATAATGTCTTCGCTTGTACCAATGATGTCATGGGGGTAGAACTTTTTACTGTAAATAAACATAAATCACATAAAGTTTTTTTCTATTTCATTTTTCATAAGATATTGACCAAAACTCCTTGGAAATATTGCCATCTTATTTCTGTACATTTTTACTTCACTAATTTCTGTACATTTTTACACAACTAATTTCTGTACATTTTTACTTCACTAATTTCTGTACATTTTTACTTCACTAATTTCTGTATAATTTTACTTCACTAATTTCTGTATAATTTTACTACACTAATTTCCATATATTTTACTACACTAATTTCTGTATATTTTTACATTTAAAATAATTCTTTTGAACCTTATGTCCGAATATATACTTTTTGACAGTTTGTTTTCAGATGAAATATAGATCACATTTTTTATAATTTGTAATTAAACACTTAACATTGCAAACAAGCAGTAGGTCTTAATACTTGAGGTTACTAAATCAAATCAAACAGATCGAAAGTTTTCGTGTAAATGGCTTCAACAGTTCTTGTGGCTGCATTTCAGGGATGGACGAATGTTTTGCACTGTGTGTGAAGCAGCACCAGAGTTTTCAGGGTGCAAAACAGACTTTGTGGGAACAATTAGAGTAGTTAGAGAACGGAAACCAAAACGTGACACACGGACAGAGGGACAGACCCAAATAAATATTCCCCAGATTTTCTTTGAAAGGCAGGGGACAAAAAGTTAACTTGCAATGAAGTTAACATACCGAATAGTTGTTTATACCTTGCAATTCAGATAATTAAAAGATTATAACATACAAGAGTGTTCATTACCTTGCGATGCTGGTGATACAAGCCTAACATACTGGAATTTGCTGCCTTGTACTGGATGTACTCCCATGGGTAATGTCAGCTGTTTGACACCAGCCTGTTGGGTTATAACTTGGGTGTTACCACCAGGACCTAACTGAATAGTCTGTCTCTGTTGTACCTGTAAAATCATATCAGAATTGGACTATGAACATGTTTCACTATAAACTATTAGATCTATGTTAGATTTAAATAAATATTATCACAACACATACATTACATAAGACATTTTTGCTATAAGGAAAATTCATCTTTTAAGCATGAATCAGTAGTATGAGAAGAAACACAAATGAATATTAACATGATACACACATAAATCAATAGTATAACAAGAGCATTAATCAATCAATCGTATGAAAAAGAACGTAAAAACAAATTTTGTAATAAAGATATATTGAAGCTGTTCACTACGACGTGCTACATAGGCTACAGAATTGCATATATTGATATATACCAATCACGCTACATTTTCAGTTTTTTTTACTACCACAGTGCTATAAAATAATTCTGGGGAGAACACTGTTCAAGAACTATTTATATATAATAAAATGCATGTTTACATAAATCAGTAAAACCTTTTTACATACCACAGTGCCTTGTTTCATAACTTTTGATGGGGACATTGTCACAATGTTAACTGACGGTCTAGATACTGTCGTAGTATTAGTCCCTCCAGCAGAAATATATGATTGTAAGTCACCAGACAATACTGACACCGTACCACCTGAAGCTGGCGCTATTTTGGGTGGCGTTTTACCAACAGGTATCATTGTTATCTTTGTAGGGGTTTTTGAAGGTGATATGGGTATTTTTGTCATGCCTAGCTTAGCTGGCGATGATAAAACAGTCGTTAGGTTGTGTTTCATAGGAGAAACAATCCCTTGGGGAGAGATAGTTATTGTTTTTGTATTAACTCCCTGCGAGAACAAATTTAATCCCGGAGCCATGGATGACAGAGTAACCGTTTGACCTTGCAGTTGTGATTGATTCAGCTGTATAGGGACTGCTTGAGGTTGACTAGTGTTTGGGTTCTTTGTTATGATCACTTTTGTGACAGCCCCACCACTGCTTGATGAAGATGCTGACAATTGTCTTTTCAAAGCGGCTGTTGTCGTATTGACAGTAGCACTACTGTTCGTGGAAAGGATATTAGACCCCTGCACAAGATGGACAGTTTGTTGTCCCAAAGCACTAGCATTGTTCTGTGAAGTCCCCACAGTGGAAGCCTGGCTTCCCTGTGGTACATTCACAAGCACTGTCTGTGAGACCCCTGCTGGGGGGTTCACTGTATTTTCGTAATTATCCAAAGTAACCTCCAGGTTTTCTACTGAGTTGCTATCTGTTAGAAGTCTCTGTGTGCCAGTTGTGATTTGTTGCAGATTGTTCACTTGTGAAGCTGTAATGCTGGATGGCAGATCAACTCTTATAACTTTAACATTTTCTGTATTACTTCCTATGCCTAAAACAGAATAAATATTCAAATGAATGCAAACAGAAATAATAAAAATTCAACAAACTTAAAACAACAGTATTGTTTAATTCAAAAGTATACATACCTTACTTACAATAACCTTTGCACTTTAAATAATGTTGTCTTTGAAGAATAATTAAAGACAATAAAATAAGTGGTCTAAAGCTTAAAGGTCAAATACACATTGTACATGTCTAAATATATATCGGAGTATAAACACCAAAAAATCTTTGTAAATAATGTTTTCTTCTCTGCACATGTTAAGCAAGTGGGATGTGTATAGTTCTTAGAATTAAAACTAAAATCAAATCATCTAACAAAAGTCTTTGAAGTTAAACATACACAACACATGCACATATTGCATGTGTAGTACTCTACAAAATCAGAGATTATCTAACCTCAAATGAAGTTTTGTGTCTGTAGGACTTGCTATACATGAAAGTTCAGGGATTTTTCTAGGGGTGCTTTGGCCAATGAGATTTAGGCAATATTTCCTCAATTTATGTCAGAATTTTTTTTGAATGACCATGTTTTGCTGAATGTAAATATTCTATTAATTGAAAACACTGCATCTATAATAAATCGATGTCAATTGTTTTGGACAATATCAGTAGGTAGCAGGACTGAACATTGTTCAAACAGGCCAAAACAAGAAAATTGCCACTGAAATTATCGTTCATAAATATAACAAACATCTTTGTTGCAGGGATTTTTCAAGGCTTTTTTGGGAATCGGCTTTGTGCATCAAATTGGGAATTTTTAATTGCAATACTTAAGATATTAGAAAATTCAACAAATCAACAAAAATGTTCAATTAATAGAGTATTTCAGGTTTGTTCACAAGCTAGGGCTCTGCCTCCAAGGGACCAAAATGGTGGTGGTGAGGGGGTGGGGCTGTTAACAAATTTTGAATATTACACACACCTTCTTGTGCTTTGCATTTTATGTGTGATGCAACCTAGGTCAAAAGTGCAATAAATTGAATTGTCTTGCTACCAAAATGGAAGGGAAGCTTCGTATTGCAGTTTGCAACATAAGGCACTAGTTAGATGCCCATGACTAGGCAAATTTGGTTCGTACTAGTGAAATTTCCTTTTATCCTGTTATATATTGTATAATAGATTATGTCATTTTGCTTGTTCAGACTAGTGCTGAAAATACTTAAGGATGCAGACTGATATGGTGATCATCATTCATGGGTATTTTATTTTTGCTTTTTGCACTCGCTCGATATATTGGAATGTTGGCTGTTAAGGTTCATGCATACTGTTTAGTTTTTAATCGTACCTGTAGTACTACAAATAAACATTGACACAAATATGACAGGGTTCTTATTGGGGTTTTTACTACGGCTGTCATCGATAGGCTCAATATCGATGTATTGTCTATAAACATTGATTCAATACGATATCAATATAAATTTAACATATAGATATTGTGGTTTGATATTGACCGAAGAGAGTTCAATAGGTTGGTGGGGTTAATAAGGCTATACCAACCCTGAAAAAGGTAGTAAGCAACGCCGAATACATAATATAACTGTACACTTAGTCAGGTAACATATTGTAGTGGCATAATCTACACATTGATTTACATTTAGAACTACTTACAATTGACACGTCTATTCTTTGCACAGAACTTTTTATGAATAACTGTTGTTAAAATTGACTTATTGAAGAATAAAAATCACAAGATTCACCTGCAACTTATGTGATTTCAGATTGTTATTAGTAGGTTTGTTTAACAACCAATACTAGTTACATAGTTCTTTCAAAAATAACATACCCTTTGAGTGACCCAGTGCTGACCGTCAATATGTCTTAATGCTTTTGAAATGTCCATTTCAACTTTTTATTGAGAGGCGCACAGTAAGGTCATTTGACTACAAAATGAATACCTGACCTACCCCAAAGTAAGTTAAGGTCCATATAATGAGTTTATTCACGTGTCAAAGTTACTCTCTTCGGTCAATATCAAACTACAATACAAAATAGTGTTTTTTTGAAAGATTTATCGATGTTTTCTGTGCCGGTTCAAGTGTCTGGATTCATTCATTCTTTTATTACACAAAACTTTCGCATTTCTGCCAAGCTTGTGCAGCGCTAGAAACAATTTGCAGAGTCAGTCTTAGCTACAGATGATCCTCCTCGACCTCGTAAATTAATAGAATTTACACCTAGAGGCCAAGGAAGAATTATATATGGAAGATTTCTGAAATATAATGGAAACCTGACAAGAACAAAGTGACTTGTAACTCTATTTAAAATCATGCTGTACAGTAGGAATACCACAAACATGCATGCTTTTTGAATACACTCTTTGACAGCATATTTTAATCCTTAAAGTTATTTCACAGTTGCTCTTAAAAATGCTTGCACCATGAACATAATAAAAATTTTAACTATCCAGTAAATATTACAATTTTCAATGTATGCACATAAAAATAAAAAAAAGTTATTTTCCAGGTAATAGGAGCATTATATTTTCAAAATTAGTTGTATTTTCTTATACTTTCTCCTTCTACTATTTGTATGTGTATGTTTGCCCATTTCCACCATAGAGTATGTACTTACGGCAATAGTGGTATAAATAACATATAAAAGGGCACGTTTCAATGCAAGCAGGCACGCCTGATACAAATGAACAAATTAATTTTGGCAATGTTCTTGCAAAAATTCATCTTTATTCATGACTTACACGATCCTTACCTTGACTTTACTAGAGAAAGGCATAAATAAACTTTACCCTCACCATTATTATTCAATATTGTTTGTCCAACTATTTGATTTTTAATTTAGATCTTACAGCATCATTCAAGTTTAACATTTTTATTAATGGTTTCAAAACATTGTCACACAGGTTTCACAAAACGGGGTCAAACGCCAACTTCTCGGTGTTTATATTTTGTCCCACGTTGTCCCTACCGTCACTTCCGGGAAAACATACCATTATCAACACATGTTACACAAAACAAAGACATTTGTGCTTCCTATTTGGTAGTTCTCTAATATGCAGATTGGATTTTGAACACCACAAAAGTTAATCGGACATTGCAAACACCGATTGCACTCTCGACTCAGCACAGAATGTGCAATCAAATGACGCGCCATTAGACCGACATGAATGCAGGGAAATTTGAACTGCGAAACCAAAGAACATTTTCCATATGCATGATTCTAAAAGAAAATTAACAAAGAAAAAGTTGAAATGAATTAAATCATAATTTTTAATGATAAATTTTAATATTAAACTTGCATCAAAACAACAGATTACACAAAATAAAATTAATGACAACTTTTCGAAGCGAGAAGTCGAGCTCCGACGTGGGGTACTCTATTTATTTTATTCTTGACGACTTCAACCGGCTCACAGTAAATAGTTTAGTCGGTAGTATAAAAGATAAAGATTTGCACCAAAAGCTTGTCTTGTCATTTGTCAAATATTTCCTACCGATCGTTTATTACTCACCTGTTTTCTGAGCAGGCATTCTGTATTTGTTCAAAATCACGCGCCCACCATTACCATCCCATAATACTGCGGTGTGCATTTCCGCGAAGAAGGAACAATATTGACAAATGACTTAAAGAAATGTGATTGGTTCATTAAACAATCGATATTCATTAAAAATTTGTTTTATGTCAAAATTAATATTTATATCCATTCAAGATACCTTATGCTGATTGAATATAATCATTTATGAATCTAGAATCAAGAATAAATTATTTTTCTATATTTAATCCATTTTCTTCCTGATAAAAAATGGCGGCCTCCATAAAACAACAACTGTCACAACTTGCAAGTCTGTCGCATTCAGGCGGTTCACACAAGGATGTTACAGAAAAGTATAGCACAAAACGTCTCATATTTTGAAGAAGTTAACTAATTCGCTGTATATTTAACTTTTCGGTGTTGCCACTTAAAATTTCAGCTCAAACTAATGAAACGGCCAGTGCAGTGTCATTTTAGCAGCTCAGGCTCAGCATCATGATTATGTCGTTTGTTTCATTTGTGTTTAACCTCCATGTAACTCTTGTCTTGGTTATATTGTGACGGTTTCTGCTTGTAAAAATGCGCACTGATGGCTGTCTCACTGAAATATCCTGCCGCAGAAACTCCCATGGTACTTCACTCAGTCACATTATCTTGACACCTACCAAAGGGGGCCGCGCGCTATGGCCTAGTGGTTAAAGTCGCCAACTTGTAATCATAAGAGCCTTTCACCTTCTAGGTTTGATTCCCGTCCGGGGCGGCCTAGTGTGAGAAAGTTTCCAGTGATTTGCCCTATGTCAGTGGTTTACTCCCGGTACTCCGGTTTCCTCCACCAGTAAAACTGGCACGTCTGTAAATGACCTTTAGCTGTTTATCAGACAATAAACCCTTAACACAAACAAACCTCCTACCAAAAAATGCTGTGCATTTAGCGGGGAGCGAGATGGTAACCTAATTTATATGTAAAGGTGTGACAGGACTGAGAATCAAATCTGCGCCTACTGGATCTCGAGCGAATGCTCTACCGTTAAGCCACTGTGCTGGTGATTATGTTGTACATGTACGTGTGCATTAATCTTGTGTTTGTTTGATCAGAGTTTTCTACAGCTCTTTATCATAATACAGATCACATTTTTACAGCCCTATCTGGTGTTAGTTTCAGGGATGATTCTAATTTTATTAAAAGGTCACCAAGCGGCCCTTAAAATTTCTAGCTGCTTTATTTGAAAAGCATGATACGTGTACAAAAAAAAACCCAATTGAATATATATTGTTAGTGTAGAAAAATCAGTAAGGATATCTGGAGTTACCTTTGGTGTAGCCACAGGCTTATTGGTTTTACGTATACTCTCTCACATACTTTCAAAACTGTGTGTAGTAAGACCTTTGACATCTTCCGTTTGCAACATCCACAGATAATAGTACCATTTCTCTTTTTCAAAAGCTGAAAGTTTGAACATCTTGTGATTATTTTGTGTTTCTTTTGTCATGCTGCATCTTTATCTTCTGTCTTTGTTGTTGATAATTGCCTTGTTCATTGCATTTCAATATTTGACGCATGAATAAAAAATAATGGTTGGTAGGTCTGTCACTAATGTAAACTAGATGGATGCAATCCCAGATGTACATATACCCGCACCTGCATCCCTTCGAAAAAACCCCAATCAAACATGCGCAGTGATATTTGAAAAAAAATATGTCTTTAAAGAAATTAAAACAATTTCTCAAAGTACCAATTTTTTGACAATTTTGGCTGTTTTACCCTACAAATTGCACAATTCAAAAAACAAAACTGATATGCACATCTACATCATATACTCTAACATCCTATCAAGTTTCATTGGAATTCCTTCATCAGTCTAGAA
>JAUMGZ010000019.1:7659-52181 GCA_032359645.1 Pododesmus macrochisma | reverse complement strand
TTAAACAACTAGTACACAGCAGAATACCAAACTATACACACTTGTACACAGCAGAATACCAAGCGTCTTGTACACAGCAGAATACCAGACATCTAGTACACAGCAGAATATCAATCATCTAGAACACAGCAGAATACCAAACATCTAGTACACAGCAGAATACCAAACTATACACACTTGTACACAGCAGAATACCAAACATTTGGTAAACAGTAGAATACCAAACATCAAGAACACAGCAGAATACCAAACATTTAGTACACAACAGAATACCAAACATCTAGTACACAGCAGAATATCAAACAACTAGTACACAGCAGAATACCAAACTATACACACTTGTACACAGCAGAATACCAAGCATCTTGTACACAGCAGAATACCAGACATCTAGTACACAGCAGAATATCAAACATTTTGTACACAGCAGAATACCAAACTATACACACTTGTACACAGCAGAATACCAAACTATACACACTTGTACACAGAAGAATACCAAACATCTTCAATTTAATGTCCTATTGGAGAAACTATTTATTAAAAATGAAAGTACCAAATTATACCCACTACCAATAGTCGTGTTTAGTCCATATGGCGTAAAGGTACAAGGAAATCTTTTCCCATAGAAATGTTGTCCTTCTTCGCATTTTCCTCCATCATTATTAACTTTTCACATTTTCAACTCCTTCAAAAGTTCTCGACTAATTTCAACTAAACAGAATTTTAGATTTGCTCATATGGTGGGTGTTCCGGATCAAGTTATTTTAAGGCCTGCCCCATGAATGTTGAGTCAAAAATAGTTTATGCATCATGAAAATACCAAATGTAATTAAAAAAAAGCTTTTTCAGACAGATGGACATTCAGGCCCAATGGGTTTCTTGTTTAAGTTGGTCTATTACTCGGGTCAATCAGATTCTTGCTGCAGTTCTGTCAATTAATGGTATGTTTTGATCAAATGTAGTCAATGAGGTACTATACAGTCCCCAGGTATCAATGGGAAAATGAGCTAGAAGATCTGTTTCTTTTTGATGCTTTATTCTCATAAATATAGGTTGATGTTTTCCACATCATATATTCATTAAGAATGTGTTGTTTTATGTTAATCTTTACACCGTGGGTTTCACTAGCAATCCTTAGGTCCATTTTGAAGGTATTTATTTCATGCATACTTAACAAGATTGCTGAAATCTTATTGATTGATAGTCTCCACAGATTATTGCTTCCAAATCTTGATCACTATTAATGCTCACTAGGGAAATAGATGCAATCTGATTGGTTTATATCTTTCTTTAAAATCTATTTGAAAATCAAATGAACCTTGTTTTAAGTATATACATTTGTTACTTACCGAAGGCTCATCTGAAAATTACCATGCATTATTAAAAGGCTTACAATAACGGCACTGCTGATCACAAAAACTTAAAGATTATTGGAAGAGACTTTCAAAAAAAGTATTGGCTTTCAAAAGTTTTCATATATAAAAAGAAAATACATGTATCATCTCAATTTTAACATCATCACTAACATCAGTAAGTTACTTGTTTTCAGAGAATTGTTTGTTTTCATTAGTTGTCTAAGCCTTGGCTGAAAAATTTGTTTACCATTTATGGTTTTATATTTACCACCACATGGCAATGCCACTATATATTCCAACCAAATTCAGTTGGCATTCATATCGCCTATGAATTCCACCACTCATTGCTTATTGTTTAGTTTGTCATTGCTTGTCGTTTAGTTGCTGACATATTTACCGTTTAGTTTGTTACATTGGGATAGCAAATGGTAAATATAAGTATTGAACTTCTTTCACTGGACAAAGGCAAATTCATCATGATGCAATGCTTAAATAAGCTCACCTTGAGGAATTCTGATCATGCACCTGGTGCAGTAGTTCAGTGGAAGAGCATTTGCTATGTGTTCCGGTAAGCCGGTGTTTGATCCTTGGCAGTGTCCTAAACATGAGTTGAAAGGACGTTAAACCCCAATAAAACCAACCAACAATCAAGGCCCCTTAAAATGCATACTTAAGTATTTTTATTTTATTTTATTTTATTTTTATTTTATTTTTTTATTTCAACATATTAAAACACCTTGTTGTAGGTTTTCATGGATTTAATGATAGACAATGACAGTACTCAGTAGTCACATTTAAACATCCTACAGATGCTTTTTCTGATGTTAATTGTCATTAACGGACATTGATGAGTTGAACTCATTATTACCTGTGTATTGAGGTTGCAATGATTAATGATGATCTATGTCGTAGTCTTACAGGTAAAGGTCATGAAGCATATCTTTGTGATCAGTTGTAGACATCTGGTTACAAAATCAATTAGTTACCATGGAGTATTGCATTATCAACTCTAAATGGGAAGCTTTTCAAGATATAGTCAACATCAGCCACCTAATGAAAAGGCTCACTCTACCTCTGACAATTACACAATGCTCTCTCTTTAAAATATTAGTAATAATCCAATTATTGATTACTGCCTTATACAGGTGTGTACTGACTGTCCACAACACAGTGAGAAGTTTACAGGTGGACATGATAAGATGTACTGCTCTAGTACATATTGTACATTGACTCACCAAACAATGAAAGTGAACTCTATCTAAAGATAATTTTAAGATATTTATAAGTATGCCGCATTTAATTTCCATTTCTTGCAATATGTCATGGCTAGTTCTACCTTACAGTGGGGTATGAGGGGGTGTTTGGAGTTTGGGATCTTTATTTTTATCCCCATTGTAATTGATGAAAGGAGAACATATTGAATTTCTGTCGGAGCTTTCTGTCCTATGTATAGTTTTTGTTAAGATCATACTAGTATCTCTTCAATATATATTTAATTTGAAACTAGACATGCATGTATATGATTATAAATGTACATATTAAAGACTATAGACTCAAAGGTTTTTCTTGTATTTTTTGCTGCAATTGATCTATTATCATGATGCACTGATAACTGAAGGTAAAAGTTTAATATAGCTATGCCAATGTAAGAGGAAAAAAGGTTGTATAGTGTCCTCCATTGGGAGGTCAGATACTGATACATTTTACATGTGCATATATTTTTGGTAACTGTGTGACTTCCTTATTTTATGTTTAACAAAGAAATGATAGCACAATAACTGTGAATCTTGACTTTAGAATTACATGATTACATGAAAGCATCCTATTCCCTTGTTTGATAAAGATCTCCATGTAGAGTTCAAAATAGGAGTAGGCGAAAACGCTGTTGCAGGGGTTCATCCTTATTTCTGAGCTATCCCTATATTGCTTTGATTTACCTTGCCTGTTGCCGCTCCTCTTCCTGTCCTATCATTTGGTGTTTCTACTTAAATGATTGTTTGTCATGATATCGGTGAAATACTTAGGAAGTGACATTAAGGCCTAATTATGAACAAAGTATAATCAGTTGATTTTGTTATTAAAAAAAATATCCAAATACCACTAATTGTTTAAATGAGTTTAAAGGTGTCAAGTAGATTTTATACAGATATATGTGTGTGGGTGCGTGTATATGTGTGTGTGTGCATGTGTAAGTAAACCTGTGTTCAGGTTTTAAAAGTGAGTAATTGTTAGGGATGTTATTCTGATTGTGCCAGAGGAAACAAGTCAATCATTTATTAGTCATGCCCAACACTACATTGCCTGTATGCATAATGTGATACACATTAAATATTCCATGGAAATAAATAGCTAGTGTTCAATCAGTCTGTGTTATGTATAAATCAATTAAGTTAGTGGTCTGGTGGCAGTGATTTCATCCTGCCACACTTCATTGCTTTCTGCTGGGGGTGTAGCCAATGTTAAACTTTTGTACAAGTGACAGATTGTCCTGTGTTGGTCACTTGTCTTACCTGGTCTGTCTTACCTGTAGTGAGATAGCACACCTACACTCTGCTGTAGTGTTAAACATTTGTTCCTTTTATGGCACCATAAAGATGTGCCCTGACCTATCTGATATTGCCATCAACATTACCTTGCTGTGTAACAAGGACACTTCTGACTCTAGCAGAAATATTGTGCTGGAGTTGTAATTAAACTAATGTTTTTCACTTGGCCTGGGGCTGTTTTTGTGTATGGACTTATCTACCTGATGTGACAGTACATATTATAGGCTGGGTGTATCAGTATCAAGACTGCCTGTAAATGCTGGATCATATTCATTTGTCAGGGAATGTAACTCAACTACACACATGTGACAAAGGATTTAGGTGTGCTGGGACCAGTGTGTAAACAGAATCCCATACCAGGTGTCCCCCTTCTGTGACTAAACCTTGTTTAGCTGGAGAGTCTGGTGAACAATAGCAGAAGAGACAGTCTCCTTGTGACCCATTTACAACCTCTTTGTTTATGTTGAGGACATTGGTGTAAGAGATATTGAACAGTTACCTCATTAATGGATGCTTTGACATGAAGAAGATCTAGTGAATGACTTTTATATGTAACCTGTGTGTCTTCATCAATCACCTGGACTAATACTATATACACAATTAAAGTGTACAATGTCTACAGCATGAAAATACAACTCTAGTTGAACAGTTATTTTCAGGATGTTGTTAACTACACAAATATATCCTCCGGTAAGTTTTACTATATATGTCTTCATGAAACATTGATTCCCTGTACGATATCTACCTTACATGTGTTACATGTGAATCTTTTATGATGACAGAGATGGAGTTATTTAATTTACAGGCCGTTGGATGGTTTATTAACTATAGAGTCCTGTAGGACACTTAGTCATATGGACAAGAGTCTAAGATTTAATTAATTTCAAGCACAGTTGACATTGATGGGAGCTACGCATATATCTTGGCCAGGTATGATTGTATAAATAGCTGCAGGTGATCCAGTAAGAATTGTACATATTACCTGTCACAGAACGATAGCTGTTACTAGAAATCTCCCCGAGGTCACTCCAAGTTTTTACTTCTCTATATGTACTGTAAAGTTTTAACTCACAATAAAATGAGTTAAGTAAAATGATGGTAGCCTAGGGAAGGTATGTAGCGTTGAATGTTATTAAATTCAACGTTTATGTGCTATCTTAACTTACTTGTAGCATTCAGTACATCACTGATCAATGTACAATCAATATTGTATACATTAATAGTAATTTAAGTTTCTTACATAAAAGGCATACACAGATGGTGGTAATTTAGCTCCATCTATCTCAGTAAGTAATAAACACAACAAAATGACACATATATTCTGATCTGAATTGCTAATCCAATGTTAAATATAAAATGGAATAAGTATAAGTTAACTAGGAGTAAGGAAATGAAGAAAATAGTTTACAAGTTCTTGGATGCTTTAGTAACATACAACATCAGTCTGTTTTTATTGCTAACAGACTTATAAACACTTACAGAAAAATCACATATGCTAGAAAGGTTAATTTTAGAATGAATGTTACATTTTGAATCTTTGTATCTTACTAAAAAAGTCTTTAACAATAGCTATAGTATATCAGTTCTCAACTAAGGGTGTATTTGTCTGATACTTAATATTGTGTAATTCAATAGGGATAGATTACGGCTTGTATTAGCATAGCTGAGTAAATCGTGCTATCTCTCGTGGTATTAATGACATTTTTAGAATACTGGAGTTATCTTCCATGGTACTGTGAACCGTGAAAACTCTACCTGCTGACCCAAATAACTCTTCCTGAATATTTGACTGTAACATGAATACATTCAAGTGAAAAACTTCTCTTTTAACTAAACAATATAACAAAGAAAAACATATTGTAAACCACTCACAAGATTTGGACAAAAAGAAGTTGTAAACTTTGTTGCATTATTTCGTTTAGAGTATATTAAGAAATATTCTTGGAAAATTACCTTACAAATTCCCAATATTTAAATATTTCTTACGTTTTTTTTTTTTTTTTTTCGCATTTGAAGAAAAAGAATTCAAGATGATTTTAAAGTTTTGAATGATTTTGGATTAAAAGTTGTGTATTGGCTTGTGATACATAGCTTTGTTAGACATACTTTGTGTATTTAAAGCCCTCAATGTTTACAATCTTTTATTGGACAGTCATCAAGCTTGGACTTATTTCTAACAGATATCTATCTACCTGTAAGAGGACATGATGTCATCAGAACATGAAAGTTAGTGTGTTGAGCCACCATCAACATAATCCTGTCACTTGTGATTGATTTCATTACATACCTATATATACCATGTATGCAAGTAAAGAGAGCACAAATTTATATTAAAGTTGTCTCAGAATAAAGTTGAATCTGAACATCATTTTTTGTTGAAAGATAAAGTTAAAAAAACAACTTTGTTGTTTTGACATCATTTTGTCTATTTCTCATATTTCATTATGTAACTATTTTATGGAAGATAATATATACTGTACTGTTATTATGTACATAAACTTTTCCAATGGGTGTTGATTGTTTAAGGTAGGTACATAGTTTAGATTCTATGCTATAAATTTTTTTTTGTATTTGGTAGTTTTTGTTTAATGCTTGTAGAATGCATAAATATGATAAATAAAACATGAAGAAAACAAAAATGCAGATGTCATAATTGGGTTGCTTGACATCATTGAACAATCATGTTGTGCAAAGTCTGTAACAATATATCCTTAGAATTTGCTAACAGGGGAAGGGACATCACTCTTTTTGACACTTTAAAGAGTGATGCTGTCTGCCTATAGAATAAGAATATTTTGTGTTGTTATTAAAGTTATAATAAATATCATTAAAACATTACATATAGTTAAACAAGAATTAACTAATACATTAAAAAAGAATTAACCAATACATTGTAACCACAATTAATGAGATATATGTGTGTATTATATATTAAACATAAACTGTTTATTTAAGAAACTGTAGTTATATGCACACAATATTGTACGTAAACTTTAATAGGCAAATGAAAATAAAACTCAAAATATTGTTGCCTATAGTTTTTCACTGTGTAATTTTCTCCTTATTGTCTTACAGTGAGTTAAAATCAACAATCCTTAATTCATTTTCTTAGATATATAATTGCCTGTAAATGAATACAAATCAAAATCTTGTCATTTTTTAATAACACTCTTTGGTATTTAAAAAGTTGAGGTTAAATGTACATGTTTAAAAATAGGAACACTTTTTTACACAGCAAATAGCCTAGTACAATTAACTGCAACATCATGATTTTATTAATATCTAGAAAAAATTGATTTATTTATAAAATATTGTTAAATTGTTGTAAACATTGACCATATGTGTGTTTCTTTAGTCTTTATCAAGTAATTTCTATCATCAAAATGATAGTGAAATTTGATCTGGAGGGATCAATATTATTGTCAGACAGGGAATTTATGATAGCTATACTCACCATCTGTATCATTGGGTATTGATTTTTGTACTGAAATGTGTGCTTGATATACATAAATCAGCTACATTTGTCTTCTTGTGTGCTGCTTAGGGGATTTCCAGCTTTACATCAGTGTGTTTTTGTTGTTAAAAGCATTTAGAGTATAAATGTGGATGAGAAATGTATGTGGTTGCGATGTATACTTACTGTGCACATCACCTTAATTAATTAATAAATTTGTGTTTATGGTGATTGATAGTATTTTAGATGATTGGTTCTATGGACAATGACAATGATTTGCTGGTTATAATAAGTGACACAGATTGTTAATATGGCAAACAGTAATAAATAATTCTTGATTTCTTTATTAGTATTTTACTCACATATTTTATCTTGTTTTTTCTTAATTTAGTAAAGAAGTTTCTTTTACTGAATAACTTTTAACAGTAGAGTTCAAATTGATAAGATAGTATTTGGCAAACCAGAGTTCACTCCCTTTTGTTCTTTTTATCTTTTTCAGTTGTCAGAATTATTATAAAGGTTAAAAATATTGAAAGAAGATTAACAATCTGTTAACTGTAAAGAAAAGTGGATCCTTTACTACTTTACAAAATGCATTTTCAGTTGCATGTTTTAAAAAAAAAATTGTTTTCTATGATAGAAACCTTATAACCCCAGTTCACAGTTCCCTTATAGTAACTTCATAAAGTTGTTGGGGAAAAATATTGAAGTTTAGAATTAATTTCAACTGCCATAAATGTATATTTCATCTGTCAACAAGTATGAAATAATTTTGATTGGCATGATGTTAATTTCATATCTTTTGACTGCTTATTGTCGTCTGCTTCTTACAATTTTTGAACTCCATTTTGGATTTGGATTTACTTTTTAAAGACTAGGGTAAACTTTTCAATATTTGTGATGAAAGGTTATGTATCCTATATTTGAAGCAGGTCAAAAAGTTTTCTCAAATAATGGAAATGACTGGGATTCTATCAACAGAGAAGTGTGGGTATGTTTATTGAATGATAGAAGTGTTATTTCTGACATTCAATTGTAAATGTACTGTACTGTACTAAACAATGATGTGTGTCATTAGCCTTTGTAGCATCACTCTAAGTATGCAATATAATACTTCTACTAGTGATAACACTGGACCCCAGTATTAGATTTCACTAGAATATCAACAGGGGTCATGGCAGAACCAATTTTCTGATTTGGAGGTTCCTATTTCATGTAGGGGTAACAGATTAGAATTAGATGAATGTTTACTCTTAATTACTGGATGTGTTGTTTTATACTGTGTATGTTAGATTGTAGATATTCATATACAACAAGTTTACTAAAGTTTACAAAGTTTTTAGAAAGTTTGTAGCTTAGAAATATACTTTTATAGCTATATCTTTGCTGATATTCCCCGATGGGTTCAATCCATTGCAAACTTCAGCAACTGTACCTCCCCATTGGTTATGGCGTAGATCATATGACCCATTGCAAGACAAGATGGGCTTAATTTAGACCAGATGCGAGACTCAGGCAATCCTGTACTTCGCCATTTTGTATGAGTGTAAAGCTTGAAAATGAACCCAATGATGTGGCCAGCAGGACCTATTGCAGGAAAACCTTTGGTAAAGTTTTAAAAGTTTTTACTCTGTTGCTATTACCTTCTTTGTGGGAAAGGAATTTAAGTGTATATATTATATATTTTGTATCTGGATATGTTGTAGGTTTGTTTCAGAAGTTTTATAGTCCTATTGTTTTTGAACGTACAGCTGTTGACTTAATGTCACACATGTTGGATATGGCATTAACCCTATATATTGGTATAGAAAGCTCAAAATCAATACAGTGATGAGGAAATTTGTAACAGGACTATACTGCAGTTAATATTGACTGCATCAATTTGTTATGTGTGCAAAATTACCCCTCATGTATCAAGGGAATATGTCCAATAATACGGTAGTTTAGCAAGTTTAGTAGCCAAATTGTTGCCATTTATTGAGTGGAGGCTGAAGTGATGTGGCTTCCTTTACCAGTACTGCCAACACATTTACAGGACCAAGCGAAGGATCAGCCAAAAATATTGACTATGGTATACTTTAATTTAGTACTGTCTGTAAATACTGGTTAATATCAGACTTAGATGTCTATGTTAATATTTATATGTGTGTTAGTTGTTGGTTAGTATATCTGTCAGTACCAGCTGTCTTCACAGATTGTATCTTCTATTTATTGCAAAAGGGTGATCAAAATGAATTTTAATGTGCAAGTCAAAATTAAAAGATTTATGAAACAAGTTTCCTTTAAAATATTTTTTTCTTCACTTTTAATGTTATGTTTTAAAAGTAAAAAAGAAGTCATTACAAAGTCTTTATTTTTAATCAACCACTTTAAATTGTATTATTTTGTACTGTAGCAGAATCATTACAGGATGTATAAAAAATACAGATTTTGAGAATAGGTTGAATAACCATTTCTTCTTATATCTGAGGTAAAAAAGGGAAACGTTTTAAAAGGTTTATAATTATACTTATTTTGTTATTACTTATTAAGTTTGCAAAGTCTTGATTCTAATATTTTTGAAGTTTTGACATCTTTCAAGAGCCAAGATTCGCTACACTATGTTTCACTACCTTTGGCAGATTTAACATATAATCTTACAAGTAATATATATGATAAACTAAGTTGTTCGTATGGGTTAACTAGCGAAGATCGAAGTTTGAATGAAGATTGACAACTATAGTCACTGTACATGTAAATCAATGACACATAAGGGATGGATACGCCTTCAGTAAGACATTTCTTAGAGAGTAATGTTATATGCTTTTAGTTTGGAAGTTTATTGTGATGTTCTTGTAAAAATTCTGCTGCTGTGTACAGTCAATCACAGAAATGGTGAATTACCCTTCAGAACATTCACAACAGAATATTGTCAATAGAATATAAGTTAAATGATTGAATATTCTAAGGTTTAATATATTATTTCAAATTCACTTCTGAGAAATAACCCAGAAATATAACTCAAGCTTATTAATTTAAATTCCTATATATATTGCTACCATATTGGAGGTTCTATTTCCAGTGACAAAGGAATTCTGACTCTAAATCTTATTTAACAAGTTTTATAGCTGCTGAGGCAGGGATAGAGGAATAAATCTTCTAAAAAAAATCTCAGTTAATCTCTGAATACCACAATACAGAGATGAAATATATATGCCCATGCTAATAAATGTTGTTTGGGTTTTGTATGAAAATCTGCAGACTATTACAGATTTAAACAATCCAACAGTATTTTTTTTCACAGAGTTCAAATTCTTAAAGGTTCAGGCAATCAATTGTGTTTGTAATTGAAGAGACAACTTTCAGGCTTTTGTGTTTTATTGTAGACGTAGTGCTTCACTATCTAAAGGGGGAATTTTGGCAGTAGCTTAGTAGTGTTTGCTTTGTGTGCAGTAGGTCAAAGATTTGATCCCTGGCTGTGTGACACCTTAGACATTAAATTTTGGGTTATTTTATTGCTCAACATTACGGATAGAAAAAGGACTGGTTGGCTTGGTGTCAGGATAATGTAACCCACATGTATGAAGTATAACATCAGGATGTCCGCTGTTTGATATTTTCAGTGATACAACACTGTAAATTCACCATCAGTACACACTGCCACAAGCATACAGAGACTCGATAAACTTAAACATGTGTTGAAAGGACATTAACCCAAATAAACAAAAACAAACATTTTAATGTAGAATGAAATGCATTATAATGAAACATACCGGTTAGCCGATTTAGCTGTTAAATTCCTGGTTAAGTTTTAATTGACAAACAATAAAATACATGTACAAAATGTTAAACTAGAGATTGAAAGAAAGTTTCCTTTGACAACTGATAATGACAACATATGATAATAAAATATTGTATCCTTCTTAGATGAATGAGATGGAAAGGTGTTATGATTTGATATGTGCAGGAGTAATTAGAGTCAAGCTGTGATACAGAGTTCCATACATCAACAATTAGATCATGGTTAAATGTGTCCAGGTGGATTATAAGTTCAGAATAATTGATTCATACAAATGCTTCCATTTCATCAGGCACATATTGGATTTTCATTATCTTTTTGTAGTAAGGTTCATTAGGGGAATGCATTAAATGAGAAGGAAGCATGATATTGAACATTGCAAACAGACAGACTATGTCATTGACTTGGCCCAGGTATTGTTGAAATTACGTGTCAGATGATAGTCGCAGCCAACTTGCCATAGGAAGTTGATTTGATGATAATTTCATTTTACAATGTTTGTTTTCTTGCGTTCTGTTTGCTTTAGATAGAATTATGAGTGAATGATGGTGGATCAGTTCATCTAGATTTTTTTTTGATTTTTTTCTGAAACGGAATCAGGTTAGCATCATCAGAGTCTAGAATAGATTTAATGCCAGGCTACCAGACCTCTGGATGACATGTGTAAATGATGGTGACAAGTTAACAGTAGGATTCTAGAGTAATTAGCTCTAGTCAGTTATTGGTATCCTTGACTACTGTACAATGTAAGTTCTATTGGTGTGGAATATCTACATGTTACATATACACACCAGCACTACCTTGCTAGCATAGGCTGAAAATTGAGTCACTTCCAGATTCTCACAGAGTGGTGGTTACCATGACAACTGACAAAAATCAGCAAAGGATCTGATCAATGTGACTGAAGTGTGTTGTGTTAACTGCTGAGGAAGGAATATGCTTCAGTAGTGATGGCAGCTGGCTTGATTAACATGTATGTAGCTTTACTCTCACAGTCCAAGAAGCTCCATAGTGTCAATTTGCCGACCCATCTGCCCCCTGTCAATGGTACTGTACAACATCCACTACAGGTTAGTACTGACTGTCTGTCCTTACAGCCTGTCTTGTAGTGTACTGTAGTCTTTGCTTGTAGTGTACTGTAGCCCTGCTATCTCTTTCCTCTCTCTCTGGTGTCAATATGGGCTTCTGATTTTTTCATTGCACACATTTAACCCTGAAATTGACACCCTATTTGGGGGACAAGGTGTCATCTGTGAACCGTTACTTAACGAAAATGTGTTTTATTTGGTTGCCAAAGTGATAAACAAATCATACTTAACTGAGTTATATATTTTCTACGGTTTTCTTCTTTAACGCAATTAAAAAAAAAACAATGTGGAGTCTTATACAATGTAAATACTGATAGTGTTTAAATTACTGGAACATATTTTTGTTAATTAAGTCCAATTGACTTGATAATTTACTTTGTGCTCCAGATTTATACACTTTATGTATGTATTTCATATACAGTTATATATTATTTTTTGACTGGTAATAAACTTTATCTTTTTTTGATTTTAAATGTTTGTGGTTCCAAAGAATAATTTGGAAAAGCTGAGATCCAGTGAGTCAATTTTACCATACTTGCATTCAATTAGTTAATTGAACATCCTTAGATGTTGTGTTGGTGGCTGGCCTCAGATATATTTTTGATGTGATTTATGTGTGTTTTACTGCCATTTGGCATTGTTTGATATTTTCCTTTGTTGTAAGACTTTCCTAGTCAGTTGTCATCCTCCCTAAATTGTATTTATCTTAAATTTCAAAAAGGGAGTTATGAAATTGAGATGGTTTTAAAAAACTGAATTGCTATCAGAATTTGCCATTTAATTTTCCTGCAATCTCTGCTTTTATGGTCCAGTTGCAAGTTCATTATTACTAAATAAAAAACCTCTACTGGTATGCTCAAAAAAGGGAGGGCCAAAGGCAAATTTGAAATATAATTTAATGTTTATAGCACAAGTGATGTTAAGTATAGATGGCAACTGTATTATCATTTTGTTATCATATAAGGTGTATGACCTAAATTTGAATACTTAATAACCACCTGTAGCTTTACTCACATCATGCAAAGACCAACAAAAATTAATATACTGTGTTTCCGCTAACGGCTTCAAAAAGTTTAGGGTAGGTAGGCAAATCTTTTTATTTTACTTTAAGTTTTTACATAGGTCATATAAGACAGAGGTTCTGACTTTAACAGTGCTTGTCTGAAAATGGCATAAAAACTTTTAGGGTAGGCACTAAAAATTAGGGTTTGTAGGGTTTATAGGAAACACAAGTATTTTTTCTTTTGGCCTAATCTTCTCTAAAAAATATTCATTATTTTTTTTTATAACAGTACTATTTAAAGCAAAACAATACTTTGTTAACAAAAAAGTGCTATTAATATGTAGTTTTCATTGATAACTATACACTGCAGCAGTGCATTTATTGTGAAGCAGGAAGTGTATACTCTTTGCAGACAAATGATTTCACTTCTAGCTTTTAGGTGTTTTGATTTTGGTTCCCACCGTTAACATTTTCCATAGCTATGGATGTTGTGTCTAAATAGCTTTTAGTTTGTCATTCTTGATGCAGTAAACTTTTAATCTGGAATTAAGGTACCAGAATTAAAATAAGTTTTCTTTATGATGTGTACCTGTCCTGGTCATAGTTATGTGAAAAGTTCTAGTAAAAGTAAATTGTAATGCCAGAAACCCAATACATGTATATGCATTGTTTAGAAAACTTTCCTGTATGTTTATCTTTGTATATTTAGTTGATATATGCACAGCAGTAGCTAATTCCTGTGGTAAATAAATAAAACTAACCTGTACTTAAAGATGAACCCTACTTTATAAAAGTACTTATATAGGGTCTACTTTTAATTCAAAAATGAAGATACCCTATACCCAATATCACCCTAACCTAAATTTACATCATCTGTTAATTATCAGAAAAAGAAGTTTTGCTTCTTGATTGATATCATGCAGTTTCCTCAAAAGGTGTGGTATTTTTTTTAATCCCCCATGTTGACAATGTCCATGTGTCACCCACCACAGGAAAGATAGGTTTACTGAATCCATTTCCTTACCTCATGGTGTGAAGGGGTGGGGGGTATAGTGGGATTGTCCATATAAGTGATCACTTAATACCTCCACCCATTTGTTGTTAGTGTCAGTAAGAACAACTTCTTTGAAGCATCAACATCTCCTTAAAAATGCATCCAGGTGACTTTACATATCCTCAACAACAACAACAAATGTCTCCACAATTAGCTCAGGTAAGAACACTTCTTAATTGAACCAATGTTTGGCTGCATTTAGCTTACATTTAGAAACCTACATGAATACACTATCCAGAATATCAAATTTTCTACCCAAAAGTGTTCAATTCTGACTTAAGATTTTAAATTTCTTTGGAACTTAAGTTACTTTGAAAATGATTGGGAGGGATTCAACCTAGTTGTTTGTCCTTTACTTCAAAAGGCAAATACCAAAACATTGTAAAATGAATTATCTGACATAATCTTAATTAAATAGTATATATCTTGAAATTTGATGACCATCCATATCCTTACTGTTATTTCCCTGCAGTTATATTTCATCTTTTACATTTTGTCCCCTTTTGTACATTACAACAATAATTGGTACTGTCAGAAAAGCACTTAATGATCCAAAGTATCATGTTGGTGGATTTAGTTATTATTGGAAATAAATTAATACTATTGCCTGCATTATAAAATGGGAGACAAATTGCTGTGATGTCACTTTCCTTATATTGATACAGCTAGTGATCACTCAGGTCAGGTGTCCTGTAACCCTGTAGTTATATATTAGGGGGAAAATTACAGGTGACCTCATTATAGTTGTGTTACTGTAGAATTTATACAATTTTATTTCTAAAAAAGTTTCAAATTATGAATTTTCTTTACTGTATGGGAATGTTAATTGCAATAATATCCAGGATTATAATATAAAGGAGTTATTGAAGATGGAAATTACTAATAATGTATATGATCCATAACTTAGTGTTATTTTATACAGTCTCACAACTTGTACTGGCATTGATATTAAATTTAACATAATTAATTAATGGTGTGCTGATACACATTTTCAATGGTATATACATTGTATATTTATATAGTGTTCACACACTTTTATTTTAATTCTTTTCTAAAATTGAAGATATTTAATTTTCATATTATGCTGTATTAGATTCTCAAACCCTTGATGCTACAATAGCTCCAATATAAAGATGGCATGTAAAGACACTAATGTACAGAAATAGAATTGATGCATTACATGTGTGCAGATGTTCACATATTTTAGACATCACCAGACAAAACATTTAATCGTTTCATTTAGTAGTGATTAGAGTTTTCTGAATTAATCTTATATTTAAGACTTTAAAAGACACGTTAAGATGTTATTGATGGAAGAAGATAGCACTTAACAAGTAAATATCAGATAGATTTTTGCAGCTTGGTATTAATGTCTTCTTCCCCCAGTGTTTCAATGAGTGGAAAGTAGCATTTTATCTTTGATTGGAACTTAAGTTACCATGGAAACCGTCTCCTCTGGAACATATAATTGAATACTCTAATTAGCTTTAGGCATTTGTATGCTTCTGAATGACAAATTTGAATTGATGAGATGATTGAGATTAGCTTTGGTCTTAAAAATATTTTCTTGCCTATTTTAACTTAAATATAAACTGATGTAGAAACCTCTTTCAGTGTTTTATGGCATTTTATGTTTTGGGTTTAGATGACACCAGTAATAATGATTCTTGCTGCTAGCTATTGATTGGTTGTCTCCTTCAATATTCTCTGAGCGCACTACCACAAATATAGTCATCTTTCAGACAACAAAGAAACTTTGCCTTTTGGCCAAGTCCATGAGGGAATATTTGTTAGGAAGTGAATATTATGGTACAGGGATAGGCACACACTTTATAAGAGAAGAACATTTTGCTATAGAGACCATATGCTGTGCTGTTTGTGTGTATATGTCTAGTAGAGTTTGTGGCACACATGTGTTTGCATGCATACAGCTGATGGTGAGGGGATTAGATATATAACTTGCAGACAGGCCTATGTAGGAAGTAGGTGTCAGTGTGTGTACACTACAGCTGACTTTTATCCCTCCCTCCTAGGGTGAAATGTGTCACACACAGCTGAGCTAGCTGGCCAACTGTCATTAGCTAAGCAGGGAAATCATTAGTCTCTCAAACCAATACAACTAAGCACTAATTCCTTTCTATATTTGTAATATATCACAGTTTGCTGTAATAAGTGACGCTATAGTGGATGTATGCATGTATGACCTTTGCTATAGTTATTATAAATGGTACCTTGTGACTAGTACATAACACACAGTGGTGGATACAACATCTGTATGTACCATTGATCATCATAACAAGCATCATTTACTGCTGGCTGGATGCATGCTGGACAGAGTGGTACTGATGACCAGTTGATAGACAATATACATCAATAGATTGCCAGCCAGGCAGCTAGTAGTGGAGTATTAGTAGTTATATATTACATTGTTGATATAATAACATTACATGCAATAAGATGGTGCTTGGAGCAGCTGTAATTAGAAATCCACTCCAGATTAAGCAGGTTTGTTTCAGGCTTCTGATACAATACTTTCTTATTTGATTTAGAATTTATTTGGTTATTGATTATACACAGTTAGTCTGATGATGAGGGAGGACCAGGCAGGATGCTGGATGTGTTAATATAGTAGCTATAGAATGTAATAACTGTGAAAATATCGCCTATTTTCTGCCTGTATATATTACTGGTAATGGCACACAAAAAACGGGATAATGGCATGATTGGACATCATTACATACTGACACAGAAAATCTAAAGGTTATTTGTACCCAAATGTGGTATATAATTAGTGCAAATCACCGCTCCGTGAAATCACTTTCTTCATCGATTTTTTTCATGGCATTCAGTTTAATTTTGAACTTTTATGAACTTTAAATGCCACACATTTATATTTGTGTTCAGGTTACCTCTAGGAGAGGTGAATTTAATTGTTGTTTATTTCCTTGTAGCTTTGTATGATTTAGGTAAATAGAAGCTGTTCTTTAACAAGCTATATAAATCATGTCATGTTTTCAGTAAATGATAAATAGAATTGAAAATGAAATGTGGAATTACTACTTATTGTATTAAGATGAAAATCCAGAATGTAAAATGTTAAAGTATGAAAAAAGTGTTTTCAAATAATTATAATTTTTTAGATTTTTGTTGAGTTATATCCTCTTTATTCATGTTACATGTGCTTTGAGTAAAAGATTAAAAAAAATCATTATTTTGTTGAGCTGTATACATATATATATATACTGTAATACAAGTCCTATGATTGATTTTATAGGGACTTGTACATGTGTTAGTAGGGATGCTGTTAACATCTGCTTCCACCATATTTAGTTTCAGCCTTTTGATGAAACTCTTGCTAAAGAAGCTGATAAATATATGATTGTGAAATATATTGCAGCTATTTCTGAATCATTCTTTAGTGTTTTTGACATAATGAAGATTAAATTTGGCAGGTTTCGGTAATAAGGAATCAATAGTGGAGATCTTAGTATGAATAATGCATTCACTATATCCAGCAGAGTGACTACATGGCAGATGGCTGCATTAGACATACTGGTAGCATTTGTACTCTTTGTTGTAATTAAGTTTTGTCTAAGACTTGCCAGTGGTTCATTGGATCCACATAATTTGTAAATCCTGTGGGTGTTTGGCTATGTTTATGGTAGAATATATATGTAATTTGTTTGTTACTCAAGAGGCAGCTTTGCCAACAAGGTGTAGACTGTTTTGTCTTATCAATGTGAAACGTTGTGAAAAAGTACCATTTTCCATTCTCTCAGGAATTTGGGTCAGACTTCATGGTTTCAAAAATAACACCACCAATATGTTTCATACAATGAATGTGGTCAATTTTTTTTTGACTTCCAGACAAATTATTGAGGAATTTTCTGATATTTATCATTTGACCCATTTCAAGATAACCATTTCTATATAGCTTGTTTATATACACAATATGTTTATTCATATTGTCTAGAGTTTAAGATGAATGGATAGTTGATTCAAGAGCAAAATACTACCAGTATTCATTTGAATGTTTTAACTTTTAAAACTTCTGATGATTGTTGTCCGTTTGCTTATATAATAAGAAAATTCAGTGCTCAGTATGCTGTTGGCTTTCTATTGTCGGACGAAAAATCAGAAATTTGAATATTGTGATATTTTAACAACATTGCTTTAGTTGTTTATATGATAACAACAACTTCAGCAATACAAGCGCAAGCAAAATGTATGTAAATGATCTCACTGAGTTTTTCTACGTTACAATTAGTCTCAAAATTATTTTAAAATATAAAATTATTTGTTTGTGAAAAATTATTTTACAATGTGAGAATTGCATTTAATGTATATGTGAAAATAAGAATATTATTTATGAAAAGACTAAAAAAAAGGAATAAAATGCAAAACCTGATTAAACTTGAAATGATATTACTATCAAAAGAATAGCAAGAGAGGGGTTATTTATTTATTTATTTTGTGGTATTTGTAATAAGTTAGTATTAATTTCTATGACATTTGTATATAATGCTGGGTGTGATGTAAATGAATAGTGGATTATATGTGTAATATCAATTGGAATATCATAAACCCACTGGGGAATACAGTAATTATTGTAGATTAATGTTGGTATTTGAATTGGCATTTTATGTGATACTGAGACTCCTGTTTCAAATGAGGTAAAGTAGACTGGGCAAGCCTGGTTTTGTGATGTCAGCCATATGTGTTGCCTGTCAGTGATATTCTGTGTCTGTCAACACTATGATATATAACAAAATTGACACTGATTGTGACATTTCTACAGATAACTTAATGTTGAGTAACAGGAGAACGTGCCATCTAAATGTGAGACACTGTCTAAAACATTGACAAAAATTGGCTAATTTGAAAAACTAAATTTATATTTTTTGTTTATTTGCAGCACATGGTGCAAAATCAGATGACACCTACCTATCAGTATGCAACACAGGTACCCACAGGACTTGAAGAATTTGCAGGGCACCATCAGGTGGTGGTCAGTCAACCAACGGCAGCCGTATCTGCCGAAGCCGCCCCTCAGTTTAAACCAGTAGACCAATCCCCATACCCAGTAACTACAGTGACGGCCAATGGTGGTGTTGAACAGCAGACGGTAAGACCGCCTCGACAAATAAATGTACGTTACTTTCTTTTGAATTTTAGCATGCACGTTGTGGCTGCCTGGTATTGCCGTTTGAACGTAGAAGATGTAACCAGAGTGCTCGCTGACCAGGGATGCATGATGTCACCCAGTCCTAAAGACGGTGTTGGAAATTACAGTCCTACTTGCTAAAATTGTAGTTGGCATGGCACTTTATCAAAATGTGAACAAGATAATTTAACTGTCATACTTTAGGAATCTTAATACAAAAGTTTCTAAAGATTTTTTTTTCATTTCTAGATTTAACATTAAGTTAATCGTATATTGTATATAAATGCTTTAATGATAGGTTTATATGAGTATGACTTGTTGTCTAAATTTCTTGTAAACTTGCAAATGTTTTTAGAAAAGAAGATTTGACAACAGCTTTATCTTGACGCATATAACTAGGAGTATTTGTTTTACTGATTAACTAAATAACAGACCTATAGATGAATGATCTGTTGAATTTATGTATGTCACTTATTAAAGAAAATTAGGGTATTAAATACAAAAGCTTAATGCTTTAAAACTTTGTTATTTTCCCGGTTGATATTTAAAAAAATAGTTTTCTATCAGTTTTCTAATAGGTCTTAAGCTTGTGACATGTTTATCATTACTTCTTAAAATTAATTAAAAAATAAAGATTAAGAATAGTGTATGATCACATGAATTGTTTCATATTTCCATGTCCAAGTTGTCACTGAGAAATTGTTATTTACCAGGATTTTTAAAATTCAAAATGATTTTAAACAATGGTTGTTTGCAGTAACAATTATCAATACAAATCACTAGAAGATTTCACAGGGAAAAAGCAAGAAAATTGCTAATTTTTAGAAATTTGTTAATGCATTGAATTTGTTACAAAATCATTTGATTTCCTTAAAGAATGCAAATAACATACACGAAAAAGCACAGATTGGCTTTATATGAAAAGATTTGTAGTGTAAGATAAAGAAAAGCACTTGATTGCAACAGTAACAAAGTGTGGTCAAAAATTAATATTTTATTTTAAAATCTAGTTTTTGTAGTGCTACATTTGCCTAAAATTGCTGCAATACTAATTTGCAATCTGTATGAGGCGGGTATGATGAACTTTGGTTTGATAGACACAATGATTAGATTAAAATTGACATTTCCTATAGACAATTTGTTAATGGTTTGTCAATCAATGGTATTAGGTTACAGAATTGATCGACCATATTATCTGAACACAATCAATATTGATTAAATGTCTGATAAAGAGACATATTGTGACCAAATTGTTTGTCCTCATTATTATTGTTAATTGTTCATGCTCTAAAATATGAAGACAAAATTGTAGGAGATATGTCACTCTAGTAGTTAGCTTTTAATAAATTTATATATGAACATGTTATCTTTACTCCAGTTTCTTGTCTGACTTTTTTAATTTTCTGCAAACTGATCATGATCTGCCATTTTGTTCCTGTAAAATCATGACTGTTCAGCTTTTATAGCTCTGAGAATTATGTTCCACCTGAGGCCAATATAAAATTTTCTAATGGTAGTCCAGTGCCATAAAGAAGGAAAAGACTGTTACATTGACCTTGTTTGTTGATTCTGGGTTCAGCATGGACTCTATATATTGGGCAGTGTTGATAGAACCTAATGCATGACTGCCCCAAGGTTCACTGTCAATATAAAGGAGCTGTATGTTTTTGTTGTACTTGTAGGGACACATGTTTGCCAGGCCCATAACTTTTGACAACATGGTACAAAAGATAAAGATAGACAAGGTTCCAGAACATATTTTTGCATGTTGCATTACATTTTTGTTAGTTTATTCATAGACTGCTTCATTGTCGGGTATATGTGCATCTGGTTTTTGTCCAGTAATGTATAATTTAAATTTAGAGAAGCAACTTATTATACCCGAGAGACAAATTGGCATAAACTGGATGAGATGCCCTTGTTCCCCACAGACTGATGCTTTGACATGTTGTCAGCAGTAAAACTGTAATCTAACATGCTAGCCATTTTGGAAGTTATCATTAGACACTGACAATAGTTTCTTACTTGCGTAAGAGAACTTGATATGTGTTATTATCTTACATCAGATTGTACATGTACACACAATGAAGCAGAGTAGGTTTTGGTTCAATATATATTTATCTATTCATTTATTTGTTCTGTCAGATTCATGTAAATTGCTTCTTATGTTCAAAGTTCTTCATCCAAAATAAAATCACAACATACAATTCACAAAATTAATTTTTCCGTGTTTAACACAGTCTTCAGTTTATGCTTTCAATGTATTAACTCATTGTTCAATGCAATTAAGAAATAAAATTTTGTTTCCTGTTTGTTATGTAAATTTTGGTTTTTAACTTGTCATGAAGATGATAATGTCCTTGTATAAAATGCATGTATGTTACCGAGTGCAGTTATATTTTGTTGAACTTTTAACAAAAGAAGTACATTAGCAGTTATTTGTTGCTTTTTTAATAATCTTTAATTTCACTGATAAACTCTGTATACATATTAACATGTGACAGTTATAGGCGAGGGTGGTGTTGGCACTTGACTGTTTATAATGTTCACCTCCTGTCACCCTGTCTGGTATCGGAACTCTCCTTTTAATTTACATTTGCAGATTGACTAACTTGTCAGATTGTTGTTTTAACACTAACATGTTTATGTTGATTTCATATATTTATGTGTGAACAACTTAGATTGCATGCTTTAATTAGTAAATGTTGATATATTGGTGGAAGAAAACCGAGAATTAATTACATGTAATTATAGTGAATTGACATTAAGAATAATAATGAATATGATTTAAAGTTCTTTTTGATAACACATATATTCTTATAACAAAAGTTTCAATTCTTATAAAATGTTAAGATATGTTAAAATATTCAATGTAATTGTAAATGTAATTTGTTACTGCTTTGAATTCGCTTCTTTGATAAGATGAATCTATTGTGTGTGTGTACAATGTATTGATTTTAGAATACTTTTGCCTTTCTTTGGACACATTTGCAATCTTATTTGTCTGTAAATCAGGTCTGTAATGACAACAGGCATTATTGATTCCATGTAATTGTGCTGTTCTTTGTCTTAGTCTAAGTTAGAAGGAGATGTGTGTGCAGAAACCTTAACAGCTATTTGACGCAGCAGTTTTATTGTCAATTTATGACCGTTAGATATAAAGAGGGAAGACTATAGAACAGCCAAAGAAAGCCCATCACATTATCCTGTGCAGCTAATCCAATAATTTATCTCTTCCTCTTCACAGAGGGGAATTAGGGAAACAGCAGCATAGCTGAAGATTTGTTTTGTCTGAGAAGCTGTTATATAACCCCTGCAGTCAAGATTACTCCGACCAAGGAGTTAATAACACAGCTGCACAGTGCTTGTCTAAGACAAAGAATGGCCAATTCATGTTGTGCTGGCATTGATAGTTTCCTCAAATGCACTACTCATTAGTGTGTTAAATCATTAAATGTCTAAAAGAAGAATTTTGAAAGAAAGAAATAAAACAAAGGTCTGATTATTTTGTCAAATGACATGGTAATGTAACAATAAAGTGTTTTTGGTGAATATATTTTGACTTGAACATTTTGATGTTACAGCAAACTGATTTAGAAGGAGAAGCTACTGGGCAAAGTCAAACCACTGTGGCGTCATCAGCTTCACAGAATGTCGGACCAAAACGCCTTCATGTTTCAAATATTCCATTTAGATTCAGAGAAGCTGATTTAAGAAATTTACTAGGGGTGAGTTGCTAATAAGTTATTATATGATTTCTTCAATTTGATATTCCAGCAAACAGAATTAGAAAGTGAACAGTCAGCAAGTCCTCCATTATCAAGTGCAGCATCTGTAGATTCAAGTATAGGTCCAAAACGTCTTCATGTGTCTAATATTCCCTTTAGATTCCGTGAAGCAGATTTAAAAAGCTTGTTAGGGGTGAGTAATTTTACCCTAGACGTGTGTAGAACTTAAATATAGTTGTTAATATACAGTGTCACCAATATCGGAGTATTTACATCAGCACTGTATATATCCTGTGTGTACAGAAACTAACCCAATCATCTATTAATTAACACCAAGATTACTAATCTTAAACTTGTAATATAGATTTCAGTTGGATGTATATTAATGTAGCAACACATTATTTGTTAGCTTTCAGAAATTCAAAAAATTGAATAGATGAGTTGTTTTGGTTAGATTTAAACTATTGCGATATAAAGAAGAGACACAGAGTCTTTATGAATACTGTTTTTCCCAAAGCATGCATTTGCAATAAAAGCTATAAATTCCACTGATCAAGAGGAAAGACTTGTAAACCATAACTCAGTTTCCACCTCCCCATCCAGATAAAGTTATTTGAACTATGTGTTTTGTAAATTAGGTTTCTGGAGCCAGAAAGTATGCTCCACATGTATGTGTAGTAGGATGATTAACTTAATACTGTTTCACTGGTCCACTTGTGTATTGAGATATGCATCTGGTAATACAGTTTGTTGTAACCTTTGGGTTTGATGTTTAGCCTTGGCTTCACTTATCATGATTGAGAGAGAGATCTCCAGCAGCCGACTCCAAACACATCAGACTATATCTCGCCAGGGAAATATATCCATCCCTGTACAATGTATGGTTACATCCTCACAAGATTGATGGTTATGTCTCTCCGATTTTACAGGCAGACTTTATAACATGCTTGATAGACTTATAGACACACAGATTCATCATGAGATTATCTGACATGTATCTTTATGCTTGTTATTTGTCTTTGGATAAGTCCCTTTCTTGTATGACTTGTATTAAAGTACAGGGAAGCTTTATGTCGAGTAAGTGTAGAATAGCATAGATGACAAAATGGACATGAAAGGTTGATTGAACGCTATATCCATATTGTATGCCAACATTGATGATGATCCAGCACAGCTAATTAATAGCCTAAAAGCAACAGAGAAGATAATGGAACAGACACTATACACATATATCTGCACTATCTGTGTATTGACTTAGATAGGTATTTCTCTTTGTACTGGCAAATATTGAAACAGTGTGTGTTTATGTTGGCAAACAGCACATAATATACAACATGCCTTTGTAGATCTACTTTCCTCATTCCAATGAAATACCTATCTTTATAAAAATAAGCATTTATTATCCTGGCACTAAATGCTGGTTCAAGATGAAGAGTGTCAATTTAAAGCAATACCTCTATTATTTGTAGATAAATACTTACAAAATGAAAAATATTATCTTTCTTTTATTTTTCACTATTCAAATATTTTTGTCTTTAATTGTCTCAAGTGATGACTTTGTTTTACCATGAGGTTTACCCCCTTCTAATTTTAAGCAGCAGTTTGGGAAAATAATAGACGTGGAGATCATCTTTAACGAGAGAGGATCTAAGGTAAGAACTTATGTTCATATTCTTATGAATCATCATTGCTGGACATATATTGTCTTCAAAACTTTGGTAAAAAAAGAGAAAAGCTTAATGAATTATTAAGAGATTCATTAAAAAATGAAAATGAAATTGAAACAAAAGACATTTCTCATTTCGTCAAAATTAATGTTATTGAAGACAACATAACTGCTTTTATATTGAAATTTTAAAGTAATAAATATGAAATATAAAAAAAAAACACTTTCATTAAATTTTCAAATTTGTTTAAATGATGATTCACGTATGAAGCTTATTGAAATTAAAGATTTATTTGTGTAAGGAGGTGTACATTGTATGTATGTGATCAACAGAACAGAAAGAATTGACTACCTAATTAAGGTTAATTACACTGCACTGAGACTCAGTGAAAACTTGATGTATCCCTGTAGTTCTTTGATGTTACATGTACTGACAATTGATACTCCATCTTCCTTGTGAATAAGATTTAATGCACAAAGGCCACTTGATTGATAAGATAGCTTGTTTGAACATGTACACCTTCTTACACCTGTTATTCTAGATACATGTACATAAGGTGTGAACTAAAGAGGAATTTCTATTTTCTGATGTATCGGAATACAAATCTCTTTAAGTTCATACCTTGACTTGATTGTGTGGTTTGTATTCTCATTGTTCAATATAAACATTGTAACTGTCAAAAGTCAGACCAGCATCAGTTTATTGAAACACTTCGAAATACCAGAATTTTTTTTATAAAGAAAGCTAGCTATTTTATGGCTTTTAAAAAACAACCAAAAGACATCACTTTCTGTTATGATAATGACAGCATATATTATTCTCCAAAGAGCTTACTCAAAAAGCTGATGACAAAAAAGTGTATGTATACACTAAATTATATTTAGTTTTACAGTTAGTTAGCTTTTTCTGAACTGTTTAAGTATTTGTTAACAAAAAGCATATTAAGATTTAAAAACTATTGAGAATACAAACTGAACTTTATGATTGATTATGTATATGTACTACAACAGTATCTGCAAATTAAATTTTGTTGTTTTAATATCACAGATAATTTAAAATAAAAGATTAAATGTTAACTTTTGAGACGGCATAAAAGAATTACCAAAATGATAGGCGATGTTAATGACTAATTGAATAAATTGAGAAGCACAAAGACATTTTTGGCAAACTACATTACACAAAAATATGAATACATTTCGTCAAACACAAAACAGGTAAGAACACAATCATTTGTAGTACATATACATTATATATTGATATGTTTTATGTGAATGAGAACATCTCTTTTTGTGTAAATTGTGTTTTTACTGATAAGTCAAGCTATGACTGGTATTAAAGGCTTGTATTTCTTAAAGTAATTACAGAGGGAGATTTTCTTATTCTCATATTTTAAGTCATCGCCATTGATAGTTTATTATGTGAAATATTTTCATAAATTTATATACATGTGCATGAATTTTCAGCAAATAAAGCCAAAAAAAGTGGTAAAATTTTAATAAACATAATTTGTTTTCTGAAAATGCATTTCAAATTCCATAATCTTCAGCTGAATTATTGCTTGAAAGTTAGTCAACAATAAAAGTTTAAAATTTGTTTAAAATTCATGTACATACACACATGTGAGACATCAAAAAAGATTTAAAGATATGATATATCATGAGTCAGACACTGAAGCACACAAGATGCGAGTTGTTGAATAAAGTTTACAGCTTGGCAGCAGTAGGGATAAGAAAGATAAAACTGGAATTTTTAAAAGTATTAATTTCGTTGAAAAGCCTGTCTTATCATGGTGAATTTGGCACATCCTCCTGAAACATACCATCAGTATCATGGACATAAATGGTCTGCAACTCGTACACAAGAAGTGTTTCCCATCTAGAAGTTTATTTTGGGCTTAGATAGCCATCTTGTAAATGTTCATGTGAACACGTGTAGTAGTATTTTTGGAGCAGTCATTATGAGCTTCACAAAGATAAAGCACTAAGATCAACAGCAGCAGTAGTAGCATCTTGTGTGTCTCAAACTTCAGTTGTCATAATTCCAAATCTTGTTCATTCTGCATCTTGAAAGTTGTTGGCTGGCAAGATACCAAGCTTTGCTTCTTATCAAATTGATAAATTCACAGTAAATAGATGTGGCTGTAGGTATAGTCCAGGGGGATCATGGGAAGAATACCCTTAGAATCTGCAGCCTCTGGATAGACACTGATAAGACATAACAGCAGCAGTAGCAGTAGAGGGGGCCTGGAAAGATGCCATAAATATTTAGTTTAGAACAGGAGATAAACAGCTTCTAGTTTAGATCTTGGTAAATATTCCTGACAGGGAGTATAAACATCACATTCCAGTCCAAGTGCATTCTCATTGCAGGCTCTTTCTTATAAGTGTTCCAAATTTTTCAATAAATCTGACACATTTTAGACACCAAAAAGATTCATTTTACATTTTTATGTCTGCCCATGCCAGCAACTTTTGATGTGTATTCATTGGTATTTGTTTTGTCTATTTCTGTTTCTTCTGATCGTCCAAAATCGTTTGTTTATGAGGATTTCTGATATGTGTCTTATTGTGCACCTAGAACTAATGTTAATGTTGCTCGTTGCTACAATTGAACTATATCATCATGCAATGGAGTATGTGTGATTAATGGTCCTTTGTTTTGTGGTGTCCTCATCTCTTGGTCACTTGTGGTCAACATTGTTGGCTATGCAGCATGAGAGCATGCTGCTTCATAGAAATAAGCATGCCCATCCCTCAAGTTAGCCAGGACAAGTCTCCGTGTTACTACTATCAGTGTTTAGTATAATATGTGGGTTGATGAGGAGCAACACGATCAGAATATGCATGAAAACTATTATTACAATGTTGATTATACATTTTAATGCCTTAATAATCATATATTATTATTATAATTACTGTTATTATGTTGTTTTGCACGATTTTAACGCATGCTCCTTATTTTCCTCATGCATGCAGGGATTTGGTTTTGTAACTTTCGAAACTAGCGCAGACGCTGACAGAGCACGAGAGAAAATGAACGGCACTGTGGTTGAGGGCAGAAAGATTGAGGTGCATGTCCATTGATTTACCATTTTGTGGTAGCACAACACTAAATGCTAAGTCGTTTTACTGTTAATTGTTGTCAGTATTAAGAAATGCCTGCCAAATTTGTGTCATTTATATACTCATCATTATGATATGATGTATTTTGTTTCAAATTGCCTGGATCTAAAAAGCTAAAGATTTTATTCCCACATAGCTACTTATTTCATTTTATTTTTCATTGGTATGATGATTACCCTAGCTATGTAATTTAATGCATTGTGGGTTCTTTTGAATCTTGAAAATTAGAAGTTTGATGTCGTTGTCAAAGAATCACATCAGCATATTGCTGTATGCTGCTCTTAGTTTTGTGGCTAAATTTGTGTTTTTTGTAAGGATTGTTTTCAACACTGCAGCAAAAACATTTTATGCATTTTGAGCAAATTTTAAGAAACTTTTCCAAGCTTCCATTTTTAACCTGTAGTAATATTTATTTTCACCCTCTTTCTTTTGAATTTTGGCATTTCTTGATGCTGTATATTTTATTGTTTAGATACATAATAAAACATGAACCAAAAAGGACTACAAAGGGTAAAACACCAAATATTTCGTTCTTAATGTAGTGATTCAATGGCATAGACACTAGCCCAACGCTACATGAAAAGTAAATAGTGGATCAATATAGTGTGTACTTAGCCTGCCTGCTTAAAACAGGTGTAGGTAGGTACTTAGACCTATGTACAGTAATGAATCCTCTTACTGCCTTAACAGCCTATCATTTCATCTTATCTCTCCAGCTGTTCTTTAGAACATCCTCCAAATTTAAAACACATGCTTTTTTCTTCTTCTCAAGTATCATTTGATCTTTTAAAATTCATTTGTATTCTTTTCTGTTTTGAAAACCTGAAAGGTAGAAAGAGGATTCTAGGGTTCGTTTTAACAATTAAAATGCTGATTAAAAAAAAAAACAAAAAAACAAAAAACAAAAAAAAAACATTTCGACCATTTACTTTATTTAAAAATAAATTTCTATCTTTGGCTGGTGTTTATCCATGAGCTGTGTCCTTTGTATATTAAATAACTTTGTTGATATTCTATAGAAGAGAGCTGAACAATTAACACATAGCGTCCTCACACTGTAGGTTTATCACACTAAATTATTCTTAGATGGATAAAGTTAATGAAACTTCTTGGGTACATGGCATTTATGGTGTGCCTTAAACAACAATAATGATAACATAGCTTTTAAATAGAAACTCGGAGAACAGAAATTTTAGCTTTTAAATCTCTAGTTCTTTTCATTTGGTCAGTTAGAAGATAAACTTTAGTCTGTCACTAAGACAAAATTGGGTAACTTCTGGACAAACTTGATTGACAATTAGGGGATTTATTGTGACACAATCGGTTTGTCATTTTGGACAATAGTGACATTTTAAGTTGATGAATTGATAATAAAATAAAAGTAACAGTAGATCCAGGGCATCAACACAAAGTGTGTGCTCAGGATTTCCTATGTCAGTATGTAGAAAAAATGTATTCTAGATACTGTTCTTTGTCCAAAACTTGGTTAGTTGATAAAAACTCAATTACTTTTTGAAGACAAAGTTCAAGGTCACTGTCACTCAAAATAGAATGTCATGATAGAATTTAGATCAACAGTTAGCTTCCTGAATCATACATATCTGTAGATTACTTTTCTAATATTTGGTAGTTATTATGTCGCCAATGATTTCTCCTTGCAATCTCTAGATCTAAAGCTCTCTTCTATAGAATATGTCCTTTTGATAAACAATATGCATATACAAGAGTCTTGTTAGATGATTGTGATGTTTGATACATATTGATGATGATGATGATGATGATGATGATGATAAAGATGATGATGATGATGATGATGATGATGATGATGATGATGATGATGATGATGATGATAAAAAAGATGATGATGATGATGATGATGCAAGGCTCTTGTATGTTATGAAGAATGTATTAGCATTGTCATTGGTTCTATGAATTTGAGACTTCTTGTTTCAGAACCTAATATCCATCCTTCTTGCTTTGCACAAAGATATATTGGTTTTGATTGAAGTGTCTCATGTTGTTAGAACTGGGCTTTTATGTTTTCTTCATAACTGACTTTAATATATTTTGTATGTGGACATATCATTGGCTTCAAATCTCTTAAATGCTCAAATTAAAAAAAATATATATTTGTTTCAAATTAAGTTTAAATAGAAATAACAATAGACCAATTTTAAATAATGAAGTGATTTTAGAAGTTCAAAATTTAATTTTGAAGCCATTGATATGTTAATGTTTATACATTGTATATATTTATTACCCATGTGGCTTGAATGAAGAAGACCAGTTCTCATTTCATAAATACAATTTACTATGTTGATATTGAAATAAGTTTTAACGTAGGTTGATATTATGTCTGTTGATAAGTCATCTACCTTGAAAAATATCCTTAGCTGACATATAACATTAAGTAGATAATGTATTTTAGATACAATTAACTTGATTATAAGTCATTGTTACCTCAGTTTTACAAATCATATTCGTTTAAGGAAGAAAGTTACATTCTAATTTTTTCATAGGAGAGAACTGGTGTCTTCAAATTCATCTCCTAAACTATGTTTACATTCAAAATCTGAGGGAAAAGTATATATTTTTTGTTGAAATTTGGTAATTAATAAAACAAGAATGTTTTGAGATAAAAGATAATGCACATAACTGTATTGTTCTTGTAAAATTGAATGAGCATGATAACCTAGTTTGGGAGATACCACATGTATATAGTATGACTGTATGTTGATGAATCACTCCAAACCTGCTTCTAAATAAAGTGTTGCAATTTTACAAATTAGGTTAACAATGCCACTGCCCGAGTAATGACCAAAAAAACTGTCGCTGCACCCACAATCCCAAATGGTAAGACCCTCTGATTGTGTTTGTCAAAGTAAAACATAAATGGGCCCTGAAAGATGATTTTGGGGTTTTGAGAATGCACAGAATGAGATCAAATGAAAACTGTTCAAGGGGAGATAACTTTAAAAATCAAGATTGCAACATGGTTTAATATATATAACATGCACTTGCACCAAATTGCTATATGTAATGCATGAAAAAGGTAAGGTGCAACTTGGAGGGCTATGATTATATAATATACTTGGTGATATAAATTTTTTCATTGATTTGACCTTATCCTGATGCATGTCAAAACTTCCCAGTGGTTTTTACGCCAGAAATAATTAAATATCATCTATCAGGGCCATGTATTATTTTCTTAGTCATGCAGCATGCAATTCTGCAACTAATGTCAGGTGATAAAACTGATATTTGTACATGTAGAAAATACACCTCCAGGTATTACTACTTCTTGTACAGATTTCACTTATCATGTCTCCAAACATTAGACTAGAGTAACAAAGGAAAAATGGAAAATGAAACTGTTTGGCATCATGACTAAATACGGAATCATTTGAGGACAATGTGTTTGATTGTACATCCTGGTTTGTACAGAAAGGTATGTTGCTCGGATTGCATGCTGTCTGTATCTTTTGGTACTTGTCAGCTGTGGGTTAATCAATGTGGTGATCATCTGTCAACTTTTCAGTGGTCAGTTTCTTAATAAATGTATCCAAATAGTAGCCTTGCATTTTGAAGCATATATATGTGTCCCTGAATTGAACTTGGAACAGAACTGAAAGGTTGAAAGGATTTTCTCACATTTATATTTGTTCATGACAGATTTGTAAGATTTTCTTTAGATTTATCTTTCAAACAACTTTTAATGTTTTCATTCTTTTATCTTCTTCCTTTTTGTACTGTACCAATATTATTTTTAAGTTTCTTCTGTGATCATTATGGTCAGTAATAGTCTGTTCTATTAATTCATAATTTGTCATGAACAAAGGTAAATGTATGTAATGTGATTAATGAATAATAAACGGGATTGATACTTTTGCATAAATTAACAAATGGATTTGTCAAAGTAGATTTGGCTAGGAATACTGGTGAAATCACATAGCATCATGTATGAGGGGTATTTGTAAAACCAAAAAAATACTAATGACTTAAAATTGTGTTTGTGCATAAGAAGCCATAAAAATTACTGGAATTTGCAATGGTTTTACTCATGGAAATGGATTAAAATATTGTTTTGGACAAAACCCCTGTCATTCAGTTTAAGCATTCCAGCTTATATACCTGTCATGCCTGTCGTTCATTTCTTGAACATCTTTTTCTTTAAAAATAAATCTGTTTGTAGTCACAGTGTGTGATTATATTTTTTATTCTTACAACTTTTGAATGAATATGTTAGTAGAAAATTTGATTTGATTTTGAGAATCCTGAATATGGATTGTTGCATTTATCTGTAAAATCATGCAAAGTGCATCATTATTACTTTGAGAATTGTTTGTGCCCCGATGTGACTTTGCCTGAATATTTAATATAGACTGTCTCTTGCTTAGATGTTATCATCAATCTGCCTTGTTACAAATAATTTTATTTGAATTGAACTATTGTTTGCACTGTCAATTTGCATGAACAAGTATGTATTGTGTGATTTTGTTTGTTGGATATGCCTTTATATAGCCACTGTACATATTTCAGCTGCAACCTTAAGAGGCGTGGCATTGACGAGAGGACGGGCAGCAGCTGTAGCTGCACGAGGGGCATATGCTAATGCAGCAGCCGCAGCGGCGGCTGCACATGCTGCAGCATTCAGACACCCCACTCCACTAGCAGCCGCTGCTACGCCACTGCAGTACACGGCGTAAGTATTGCACTTTCTTTCTGGCTGTAGCAAGCATCCTTCATTTGGCATTTCATGTTGACATCATGCTATTGTCTTTATATTGTATCATATCTTGTATGTAGTTAAGCATTTACTTGTGGTGATTTTGTGGGATATACAGGTTTTTATTTGCTTGTAACACTTGTAATGGGTATAGTGTAGATGGTCGTGTATGAATGGTATGAGGGTCACCTATATCACTCCTATGTAATTCTGTCAACTTATACTCTATAGTGACAGAAACTTAATGTTACCTGTGTTTGTATATTTATGTGTGTTCTTGTATAATTGTGCTCTCACTGGAATGATTGTCTTCTCTGTGTCTTCATATCTATCTATCTAACTATCTTTCTATCTCTCTCTTTACAGAAAGGATATATGTTTAATAGTAGTAAGGACAGATAATTAAATAGTTTCATGAGACTAACATGTTGTAACTTTTGGGTAATTTTAGGGGTATGTACCAGGATCCTTTCCTTGCCACATATGCTGCAGGTGACAGACTTCAGGTAACTTTAAGGCATTTTATAGGTTACACGAATAAACTTGTTTATCACATCAATACAGTGATACAGCTAATCACTTCAACACAGTGATAAAAATAGGCATTATAGTCTCATTGTATGACACTATACACAAAATGATGTGTACAGGTATTAAACAATAAAACTTAATGTCATTTAAGATCCATTGCCTCAACATGTAGGCTTGACACGATAAGAACAGGCAGTCTCTTTTAATTGTTTGGTCTACTTTAACCTCTAAGTTATGACACCAGTTTACAAGTATTGATAATTGAAAGCTTTGATTGTTTGTAGAAGTGATGGCACAAAAGTATTACAAATATCCACTAGACATAAATGTAGAGCCTACTTTATTAATGTGTCCCCGTCTTCTAATGGCCACAACGGTACATGGAGGATGTTAAACTACCCATTGATTGATTAAAGTGTAAAGTTGGGAAGGGAAATAGAGAATACTTTGGGTGTAATTAAATCAGCAGAATAACTTGTTTTGATTCAGACATCATGGTGTTAACTCATTCTTTGACATTTTTTCCCGCATATTGACAGTGAATAATGTTCATGATTCATGAAGGATAGACTTAAAGATGTAATGAAAAACAAAATCTTAAATAAATCAGCAATAAAACTTGAGTACGTGCTGAAAGTGATAGTAATAAAACAAAAAATCAGTTAAGAATATTAAATTCTATGTATAATTTCTCATTATTAGTTTTTTAATTCAATGTTTTGTGTATAATGTTGTGGTTGCTGTAATGATGTGTAAGTAATACCTTAAGACAGGATGATCATTTCATCCTTATTATACAGTATAACACATTTCTCAGTGATATTAATGTATCATTCCTGATTGCCATAAAAACCTCTTCTGTAATTTTAATCAAAATAGGGAATAATAAATGAGAGGACATGTTTAAAGCGAGTTTCTATGCAATCAAGTAACATATGTTTGTTACATCATACCTCCAAATGAAAATATTTTTGAAACAGATAGAAGCAAATAATTGACATGTATTGCTACATAGCATGCTAACTTTTAATTTGATGTAACTAGAGATCTTTAGATGTGAGTAATTAAACAATGCAAAGGTGTATAATTGAATTGTGAGTACACAGTAGAGTAGCTTTTAATGTAATTACAACGGCGGAATCCTTTTAAGATCAATTGGCTGTATACACATGTAATTAAATAATGTGTTTAATTTCTGTTTCAGTTGGTAACAACACAACCTTACCCAACAGCAGCTGCAGGTTATGCTGCGGCTACCAGATATGCTATTCCAGCAATGGCTGCAGCTGGTGGTGCCACCTACCCAGCAGGCTCATTACCGTAAGTAATTCATTAGATTTTACTCACAGACTACAATATATGGGAGATAACTCTTGCTACTGGCATGGGGCTATATTCAGCTTTATTAACTATACCATTTTATAAGTAAAACATACTTTTTCATAACAACTACTCACTCATATGTAGAAAGTAAAATATGAATTGATTCTAAAGAAGTGAGAGAAAAAGTTGTGAAGAAGAGGAACTTCATAATTTGCTATGGTATTAAATATATCAATTGACTGAAAGATTGTCAATTCAAAGCCCTTGTTACTTCAGATCTGATGGATAAAAATTGTAATAATGTGATAGTATATCTCTTATTTCATCTATAGGACTAATGAGTAAAAAGTTGAACTTTACTGGGAATCCAGAAAAGTTAATTTCAATTCACCTTTTCCATTGAAATACAGAATTCTTTGATTTGAGATATAATGTTACATGTTAATGTTACATGTCATGTGTGTATGGTTATATTGTTCACAGGTTAGCAGGACGGACTGAGTTAGCTGCAGACCCATATTTAGGACACAGTATTGGACCAATGGCAGGATATGGAGTAAGTAGAGTTCCACTAGATCTTGTAAGTTTTCATTATGTACAATGTGTCATGATTTATGAAAATGTCATCAATTCTTATAAAGAATAGCAGGTATAAAGAATATATTTCTTTTTGTATACAAGTCCTTAAAGTTTGCATATATATACCTTTCAATATGAATTCTTTTTAAGTGATGTTGTCTTGCATAAAAAATATTTTGTAAAGAAATCTGTGTAAAAAATCAAATATATTTGGCACATTATATTATATATTAGGTAGCAAATTGGGAACTTCAAAGATTAAATGTGACCTAAGCTGTTGATCGGACAATAAGCCCATATACAAACAAATCAAAGATTAAATGTTATTGCATACTATAAATGTCTTTTTAAAAAAAGAAAAAATTGAAAACGCCTAACTAAATTTACTTTTTATCATTTCAGGCGACAGTATATCGAGGAGCTTACCAGAGATTTGCACCTTACTAGCAAGGCAGTGCCAGTCATTATCAGTACATTATTGACTTTAATTCAAGTTTTGTCAGGAAGTCTGCATTGTCGACTTGGAAAAAACCCTAACAGTATTTTTCTACGTGAAGTGGACATGGACAGACAGATCGAAGTGCAATGTTCACATCAGTGCTGAATTGGTGCTTTTTACTTTATTTTGTAATATTTGACTGTGTTTTTATTTAAATCAGCACTGGTATGAGATTCAATATTTGCTGCCATTTGTTATTAAGAAGCTTCCATAAAATGTGGTTTTGTTCTTGACTTGACCATAGCACTCATGAAGATCATTTATTTATACTTAGTAGTCATCAAAAGTAGAACATACAAAAAAAAAATTACAAATTCACAACAAGGTTATAGAGGCCATTCAAAGTTCATAAAATAGTAATTTCATTCATAGTTATTCATCAATGTCATAAGTGATTGCTGAACACAAGTTCACAAGCTAAAGCATCTAGCTTAAGTCATGTCTTAGAATGCATATAAAACAAAATTTCTTGCATTTTGCTTGGCCTGTCAAGAACTGAACCACATACAGTCAGTCTTCTGCTGTCCGTTCCTGAATGCGACAGGAGAATGAAAACTGGAACTTATGGAAGTGGTGTGTTTATCTTTAATATAATACTCATGATATGGTGAGCTTTATTTTTGAACAAATTCGTCTAGTCAGATCAGTGTTTTACCTCATGCCAACGTCACATGTGTGTAACTGATAGTAATATACGCAGACTTACAGTACCTCACATAATGCCATACCTTTACATCAGGATAGTAATTTATTTATAGCAAACTAAGAGATTTAGTCATTATCATCGTTTTATTAAAACATGCCAGGTTTAGTAATCCTAATTCTTCCGGAAGAAAACTCACATATTGAATTAAGATAACTACAGATCAGTCTATTTACATCCTCGTTATTTTTCATTGTAACACTTTTCTGATATTATTTTTCTCAAATAGAATCTTTGTAATTTACATATATTAAAGCATAATGTTAACTGTTGGTTATTATGTGCAAAGATCTTGTTAAAGGCATGAGCCAATATAGTGTTAGTGTATAGAAGATGGTGCATCACATAACATTACTAGCCCCAGAGAGATGGTGGAGCTAGTGAGGGTGCTTCATGTTTATTTAAAATTTTACCACATTGTTGTGCAATTTCACATCCTTTCTCATAACCACACTTGTCACGTCATCTTACCATGAATAGCCCTGTCTGTAATATATTTCATTTTGAGGGGTGTAAATGTCTTTGTAAATTGATGTCTGTGTTCAGACACTGATGGAGATTTAAGGATGGTAATATAAAAATGTTTCATTCATTTCAATATCTTCCAGTATGCTTGTTATGAATGCATGGTGCTAGTGTTTTATTGTGCTGTGAGATCAGACACCATGGGTGCAGTCAAGAGTTGGGGTGTCTGGTTCAGAGGGTGTGTGAGTGGGTGTTGCGTTTACTTTATGAAACTAGTCTCTTATTATTATTATTGTATTAAATTGTAAATGTTACTTTCATAATTTAACTAAAGAGGTTCATCATGTTATTTATATAAATGTTATATTGAACCTACTTGCCAAAAAATATCTTGCCCTAGATATACTTTTCTGCAAATTTTTTATATGCTGTTAAGCTTTTCTGTTTTCTTGTATTTTTTTTTTGCAAATTAATTTACGCAATTAGCATTTTTCCTGAATATTTTTCCTGCTCGGTTATTCTGTCCAATTATTGTTTCTGTTAGTCAAAATTAAAAAGGTAGAATAAATGATTAAGTAAGCTTTTAATTAATTTCTGTGAGCCATTAGTTAAAAGATAAAATGAAAAATAATTCAACAAAAATTCAATTTAATAAAAAGTTTTGAAAAATATTTTTTTAATTGATAATAGATATTTTGAAATTGATTCTGTTATTTTTTGCTTTTACTTTTTTAATGTGAAACAACTCAGATATATTGTCTTATATTTAACACATAACCAATTTTACTTAGTCAATTTGTTTTTATTGTTGATGGTAATCTCATTTAGAGGGCAGACTAGGTCATTTTATAACAATTGTACTCTTCCATTTTTCAGTTTTTTGTTGTCAAATTTTTATACATGTTATATTATAAGGGAGCCCAAAACTCTCTTTGAAAAGATGTTAAAATCTTTTTTATGATAATCAAAATAATGAGAAACAGCAGATGTCAAAATACAACAAATTTTTGTTGACCTCTTGGATTGTTGCGTTATTTCAATACCACAAGGTGCAATAAACAAAAACAAGTAAACTAACATTTTGCAATGCAGGAATTATTTGTTGTATCTTGTGGATGAATGCATTAGAGAGCATCTTGACATAGATAAGTCAAAATAACATGTATCAGTCAATGGAGATGTATAGTATTTATTGTTGTCAAGTGCATTTTCTTCCTTGAATATTATAATTATTATCATTTTATTAATCATCTAATATTTGTGTAGATCATAGCTTACCTATGTACATTGTGTGTTGTATATGCATTTGATTGGTCAGTTCTTTACTGACAATAGAGAGTGCTTCCTCAGAAAGGGCATGTATCAGAGGGGCATGATGGGATGTGAAGCATGATTTTTTGATTGACTACTGACAAATGAGGTGAGATATTAATCCAGCATGTTATATTACAGATAAGTGAATGTGCTTGTTTCCCTATTTACCTCCAAAGGATCAATCATTTATCTTCTAGCATGCATTGTTATGATAACATCTTTGCTTTGAACTATTTAGTTGAAATGTTCATGACTCACTGGCACGAAGAAGACAAGATAAGAAAAGTGGGTAGATCCCATTAGCGATAAGAGCCCTATAATTTTATAATCGAGAGTAATGAAAAGATGTGTACCAATGTAACTATGATGTAGATAACTTGATTTCACTATGTTGATACAGTGATATTGTTAATGGTTGCTACTAAAATGTGATGTTGATGATAAAGTTGCCTTGACTTTATCCGTCTTTGTATTTACAAAATTATGTTGTAAGATATTAATAGAACCCATATTTAGTTTAGTGTAAACAGTAATTTATATTATGATATTGTTATCTGCTCCTATTTAGCTCCACATTTTTGTATATCATTGTAGATTTAGTATACTCTCTCATGTTTATCCAGGCAAATACTTTGTTGCTTTACCCAAGTAGAGAATCTGGGCGGTACTGTATAGCCAATGCCCTGCATGAGAACAAGAATTCTCACACGAGCCGTGTCATTTAGACGGGCATTGTAGCTAATATTCTTCTTCATTACTTATTGATTGATATTACCATACACTTGCTTACAATTTTTCCATATTCTACACAGTGATGTTGTATTGGTATTTATGGTTTAGAAAAAAAAAATGCTTCTTTGTGCACAGTCATTTTGTGTGTTATATGTAAATAACCTCATTGCACTTGAAACAGTTTATTTGTCTTAATACCTTGTGTAGTATAACTTGATTGGATGCAATAAACTGTCGTAAGTGTACCTAGTTATAATCTCACTGCATTCTTTAATGCTAATGCATGGTTTCTTGCATTTTGTATTCAGGATAGTAGACACTGAATGTGTGTTTGTGTTTCCAGCAAACAAGATGTGGTAACACACATGATATTATATATCTATATATTACATTGTAACAAAATCCTGTCCCAGAATGCCATTCTTCGATCATGCATGCAAAACTGATTGTAATATTCCAGCAGATGTCTCCTCTGTATGGCAGACTCTTGAAGCATTAAGTTCAACCAGCACATGCACATTTCCTTTGAGGGCTTATAAATAATTGTTGTCTGCATGTATCTTATAGCTATTTCTTTGTGTTAATGTGATAAATAAGCGTTTACTTATAAACACCCTCTTACAAAGACATAGGGTGTATAAGATCAACTAATGGGGGAATGGTTATAAGCAGAATGATGCATACCATTATAGTAAAAAACCTTTTATGGGAAAGAAAAATAATTCACAAGTTACGCATTTAATAATGAAAAGGTGAAAATTTAGAAACATGTGCTGGTAGAGCAGAAATGTTTTTGAAGGAAGCTGTACGTGATGCTACGAAACATTGGAAACAGGGTTGCATGTCTTTTAAGTATATTTGAATTGCATTGGTGATGGCTTGATATATTTGGCTAACAACTTTCTGTGTTTACTCCTATAATTAATTGTTGCAGCTCCATACAACTACAAAACAACAAGTTTGTCCATGTACATTAACTGACTTCATCTATGCTACCCCTCTGGGTGTTGAAACCAGAGAATTAACTGATGCTTAAACATTGAGTTAAATTGGCAATATGGTTCTATTAATAGCTGTTAAAAATGTTTTTAAATGGAGACTTCCTTTAGATATCATATATTGCTTAATATTGCCTGACTTTTTTTATACATTGCTAAGATTATAAAAAAAAAAATTTGACCAAAAGCTAGATATAAATTTCAAGATGAATACTAAATTTAATTAAATCAAAAACAAATTGACAATAAAAAGAACATTTATTGTAAACAGAAAATAATTCAGCACATTTTTTGTTTTAGCTAAAACAAATTCGACAAGTTTGGAAACGATGATAATTAATACATATATAATGCAACACCAGACAAGAGAAATTAGTTGAGGAACAATATTTTGTCTTATAGAATTTGTTGTCACATTTGAGATGATTTGCAACAGATAGAAAAACATAAAAATGGAGAGGCATTTTCCTCTGATTATTTTTATACAAAGAGAGAAAATCTATACCATGGAATCTTTTGTAGGTATGAAATAAAAACACAAAGTGCTCAGGACATCACACCAGTAAAATGTGACAAATTTTAACATACAACATGTACATTACATATAACATAACTGTATTAACATATTTTGAAACTATATATAATCTGTGTGTCCTGAATTGTTCAGCAGTAAATTTAATCAAATTTCATACCAGTATTTATCAAGGATATCTATGTATTTTAAACTTCATTGTTAAAAACCTTTACACATGAGGCAAGATGGAATATCTAAAGAAGTTTCTTTTTTATTTTCAGCATCTAGTAATTTTGGAAATATTCTACTAAATATTTTGCCAATTTAAAACATTGTTTAGGCACAGTAGTTCTCATTTAGGTTAAATCAAATTTAAGTTATATCAAGGTGGTATTATTCCATAGTTTGAGTTCCAAAGTGAACTTTTCCCATACAAATCTATTCGTTGTTGACAAATTTCATTTTGGATTTGACTTTTATGATGCTTTTTAGATGAGTCACTTTCAGAGTTGTAACTACATTCTGGTGAAGGAGAGGAAGAAATTCACTGATACATAATAGTCATTATAGATCTCCCCTAGTTATCTCCTATCAGGCTTTTGGTTAGTCTTTCAAAATTGTGTTGGTTTGATTTGGAAAGCTGAAAAAATCCAAGTATAAATTTGAATGGCTCTTTATTCAGAATTGATTTGATTGACTAATAGAGCCTTTTTCAGCTTCTTACTGTCAGAAATGTATGGTTATACATGTATATGATCTAAAAACAATCCATGAATACAGACTAGACGAGAAAATGGTTATTTTCTTAGAGTTGTATCTAATTTATGTGAACTGTGTGGTAATTTGTATTGTTGGTTAAATTATAGAAATCATATTCATCTGCAAGCCAGAGAATTATCTTCCAAAGTCATACTGGGCATTTCCAAAAATATGTTGTTACATGTTTGATTTTAAACACACTATATCCTTTATGTAATCATTGCTCACACATATAAACAATGATTCATTCTTCAGTTGTCAAAAGATTTTTTTTGCAATTTTCTAATTAGAAATTTTTGGAAATCTAATAAGTTTCAGACTTTTAATTTGTTCTTTTGAGAAGTAAAAATTTCTTATTTGGACACACTTCTGAATCACAAATTATCTTCATACAGTAAATGGACTTGAATGCGAAAAGCAAATAGATAGCATAAAAATAAGACTCGTTTAAAATCAAACATGAAATTTATATTTTGAAACAGCCAGCACATGCAACCATTCTTGCAGGTAGCGATTCCAAATGGTCTTCTCTTTATTGCTACTAGCTTTGCAAATGGTGGTTCCTGCTTGGACTAATGAAAAAGGGATAAAATATGCTTAAAACATAGGTATAAATTCAACAACACAGAATGTAATAATCTTGGGTGGTTTATAACTGCTGCTTGAATACATTATGTCATAGCCAGTTTACTTAGGTCATTATGGGCAGTAAAGAGATTGCCAAGAGGATAAACAGCTCATTGTTAGTTACATGAGCTATCGGTGATTGGATGATCAAAATGTTATATTTCATCAACAGATAAAGGAAGTTAATGGCACATTTTAACAAAAGGTTTGCTGATAAGCTGGAAACTCTGTACAAACAAGCCAGCCGAAGCTGAAAAATCCTACATAAAGATAGCAAAGTTACTGTCATCTGTTATCAATTATATAATTGCAGGATATGTTTAAATCTAAAATCAAAATCAAAACTATATTTAAATAAGAAGTGGTGCATGTAAGATTTTTAAGGAAACATAATCAAATAATAAACAGCCTTTCTTTCTGCAAGTAATCTGTAAAGCTTTATTAAAAACATAGATAAATTAAATTTCTATAATGAAGACAGAATTTGAAAAGTGTTTCTGCACAAATGCTTTAAGGCAAAACTGGAATGAAATCATGTGAAATCCAGTGAAATATATACACAATATTACATGTATGTAATCCATGATATCAGAAATGTCAAAATAACTTTATAGCTAAAAAATGTAGTATAAACATGCCAGTGCATGCAAAACAGCTTTTCTTGCCAATCTTAAATCAAGGTTAATTAATGTATGTTAATTTGGTTAAGGTCTATCGTATAAAACTAATACTTGGTGGCTTGGGTCTTTTTCATATTTCAACCTGTTAACCTGCATTTTGCAAGACAAGATGGGAACTTATATCACACTACAGTGTCAGAAAAGACAAAAAATGGTTAGAAATCCACCTCTTTGGTAGGTTCTTGCGTTTGCATTTTTGTGTTCTCTTGCCCTGGACTGTGATGCAGGTACCTTCTCCCATGGTTCCATGCTTGATGTGTTTCATATGGTGTGTAAGGATCTTTAAATCAAAGAAGTCACTGTTCTTATTAGGAGTAATTAAGTTTATGGCGTCTGTTGAGATATTTATTGCACCTTTTTAAACTCCAATGCTTTGATTTAGAATAGTTCTGGCATTATGGAACATATTCTCCAGTTGATCTGGAATTCCTTTTGTCCATAAAACAAGACCTTTTCAAATGTACCTCAGACTTTTTGCTATTTAATGTCACAAGCTGTGACAAATAGTTTATAAAAATTACTTTATTTCAGTTTGCAATTTTAAAGCCAATATGTAGAAATGATTTTCATTGGATGTCTGTTTTTATACATACCCAGGATCTTGAAGAACAGAAGAACACCACAGCTATAGAACTTTCACATTCATAGAGTTTTACATTCACGTATAATATATACACATTGACTAGTCATCCACATTATTCAACATCAAAATTATTGCTAGTTATCAACACATTTAATACAAGATACAGTATGTTCTCACATTGATCTAGACTTTTTGTCAACCATATTGAGTCATAGAATCCTGCCTATGAAATACAAACAATGTAATCGCACTAATACTACAATTTTAATAAATTGACACTTGTACAACATGACTGACTCTCCTCCCACTGACACAACATGACTGAATTCCACTAGCTGACAATACATGACTGAATTTCCTCACCGTGACACTACATGACTGAATAATCTTTACTGACACTACATGACTCAATGTCCCCATTACTGACACTTCACGACTGAATGTCCTCACACTATATGATTGTTGGTCTCTACATTGACATTACATGACCGAATGTTCCCTAACTGACACTACATGACTAATTGCCCTCTCACTGACACTACATGACTGTATGTCCTAACACTGACACTACATGACTGAATGTCTTCTCACTGACACTACATGACTGAATGTCTTCTCACTGACACTAGATAACTGGATGTCTCCATACTGACACTACATGACTGAATGTCCTCTAGCTGACACTTCATGACTGACTGTCTTTCCACTGACACTACATGACTGAATGTCCAATAACTGACACTACATGACTGAATGTGCTATCACTGACACTACATTACTGAATGTCCTCCCACTGACACTACAAGACTGAAAGTCCTCCCACTGACACTAAATGACTGAATGTCCTCTCCATTGACACTAAATGACTGAATGTCCTATCACTTACACTACATTACTGAATGTCCTCTAACACTGACACTACATGACTGAATGTCCTCCTACTGACACTAAATGATTGAATGAACTATCACTGACACTACATGACTGAACGTCCTCTAACTGACAATACATGACTGAATGTCCTTTCTCCGACACTACATGACTGAATGTGGTATCACTGACACTACATGCCTGAAAGTCCAATAAAGGAAACTACATGACTCATCCTTTCACTGACACTACATGAATGAATGTCCTTTCACTGACACTACATAACTGAATGTCCTCTCACTGACACTATATGACTGAATGTACATTAACTGACACTATATGTTTGTTTGTCTCTACATTGACTGTACATGACATAATGTCCCCTAACTGACACTAAATGACTGAATGTCCTCTCACAGACAATACATGACTGAAAGTACTCCCACTGGCACTTAATGATTGAATGAGCTATCACTGACACTACATGACTGAATGTCCTATCACTGACTCTACATGACTGAATGTTCTCTAATTGACATTTCATGACTGAATGTCCTCCAACTGACACTTCATGACTGAATGTCTTCTCAATGACACTAAATGACTGAATGTGCTATCACTGACATTACATGACTGAATGTTCTCTAGCTGACTACA
>JAUMGZ010000018.1:44987-56951 GCA_032359645.1 Pododesmus macrochisma | reverse complement strand
TCAGTTCAAAAACATTCCTGCAACATCAGACCTTTGCTTATTGGATGCTACAATATAGACAAAACGCTTTACCTAAACACCAAGTGTCCTTCTACAGGCTATAGATAAACAGACAGAAAGGTTTGTGAACATCTGAGCCATGTTGAGAATAAATACTTAGCTTAACATGCAAATTATCTATTTAATTCTAATAAATCAATCTAACTATTTAAATTGACACGTTGACATACCTTTACATTTTGAGTAACACTTGTTGCATATGTTAATTTCAAGGCGTCGTCTTTTAAATTAAATGTCTGAACAGTAACACATATATTGTATGTATCACTATAGTCATCACCACTTCCATAGAACTCGATACTACAGCTGCCAGTGTAGCTTTGTAAGTTTTCACCTGAATACTTCACATATGCAACGTCACCGTCATCCATCTTGTATATCTCAAAGTTTCTACAGGTGTCGACGACATTATCTGTCACAGAAACATGAAGGATATCAGCGTTCTGGTTAATAAATGATGATGCATATAAATGGAATTTACATTTATAGACTATGCAAGGCTTAATTATAGTTTGGAATTGCAATCGCTACGTCTTTCTTTTCTATCTCATTGATTGATGCCTTTTCCAGTTCAAGGTTCTCATGCTTATTCAATCGACAGACCTTGGGTAAATACGTTACTCTCATTCAAACCTCGGCTGTACTACGGTCAGTTGTAGGTGCCTACACCGCACACTTCTTTGCCGGAAGTAGACAAGTGTAACTTGAGAACAGGAATGGGCCTATTTTAGAAAATTGCAACCTTCAAAGAATGAAGTAGTAAATTCGAACAAGAGGCCCATGGGGCCTTAACGTCCATCTGGATTGGCATTTGAATACTTTTGTTGCTAGGGTCAGGCCTTGAATAAAGTTGGTTCGCCATGCCCTAAAGTTACTACAAACTAAAGTATTAAGCACTTGGCCTTCTAGTTTATAAGAAGATTTTTAAAATTTTGTCAATCTTTCCCCACTTGGGCTCCTGGTACTGTACTGAGCCCCATCTTTTGAACAACTATGTAACTCCTTTTACCTAAGGATGACATCAACCAAGTTTTGTTGGAATTGGTCCAATAGCGTTGTAAAAGAAGTCGAAATTGTTAAAAGTTAACATATATGCGATATATACAGTGTTGAACTTTGACCCCGAAATGCATAACCTTTGGGTTACGCCTGGAACACTTTGGGTTCTCCATCAACTTAAGTTACTACACAACTTAGGCCTTCTTATTAATACGAAGATTTTTGAAATTGTCCCCTTTTGGCCCCCTAGTGGCGCCCCCTTGGGGCCGAGCCCATTCATTTAAATATATCTGAATCCCCTTTCCCTAGGGATTCTTCCTATCAAGTTTTGATGAAATTGGTCCAGTATTTCTAGATAAAAAGTCGAAAATGTGAAAATTTAACATTTTTGCTTTATTATATAATGTTCAACTTTGACCCCAAAACGCAAAACCTATTTTTGACCTCTGGGTCACGCCTTGAGCAAACGTGTTTCTCTATGCCCTAACGTTACAACATTCCAAAGCATTAAGCTCTAGGCCTTCTAGTTTATAAAGAGAAGAATTATTAAATTTTGTCAAATTTTCCCCCTTTCTTACCAAGTTTGGATACAAATGGTCCAGTGGTTTAGTAGAATAAGTCGAACTTTTTAAAAGTTAAAGACGCCGGACGAGGGACGGGATTTGTATGGTCTAGATGGACTAAAAACCAAGACAATTTTCTCAAGCCATAAGTCCATGGACATTGGCAAACAATAGGAAAACGTTTGACGCACACAGACAATTTTAACCAAATATACATTTATTAACTCAAAATGGAAACATCACGAACTTCTATCAAAACAACTAGAAGCGAAACCAGGTGCTCGTGATATGGTTAGCGTTTCCTGCTACGCATGTGTCACCCGCCGCGATGCCTCCGCGTCATTCCGGTGTTAAAAAGGAAGCAGTTGTCACCATAAGAATATGTCATAGCTATGGTGAATTAAGAGCAAATGAGAAAAACCATTATAAATATAATCAAAGACAGACATACTTTGCATGGAGTGACCCATTGAATTTACTTACAATTAATAAAGGGGGTTGCTGAAATATGAAAGCCGAAATGTATTTCAGTCAAGCATACCCATTTAGAACACAGGTAGGTATGAAGCCAAATTAATGACTGTTAGAAACTCAAAATCAGAAACAAACTTATCAAATCCTCCTACTGTATCATGACGGCGGCCAAATAACTTCATGAAAGCAGACCTAAGTCTGGTCAATGTAAAACCCTGCCTCAAAAGCTTGGATGTCAACAGAAATCCTCTAGTGACAAAGTCTAGGTAGTGAGACCACACTCTTGAATAACGAATTAGCTGTGACACATGAACTCCATAAGCAGGTGAAGAGGGTATGTTGCTGTCTAAGAATGGGAAGTTTACAATGGGAAAACTAAAGTTGTGTTGTCACAAAGATATAAAATCAACAAATATAAAGCAGAAACCTGCATTCTTATGACTAGATGAGTAAGACAGCAATACAAGTACTAAAACATAGTAAATGGCTCTGAATAACAGATAACAGGCATGTACAAGTGCCCGCAACTGATTAAATACTACCCTTATCACATGAAAACTTAACTAGACTCTTTAATAAAATGTAATAAGGACAACTTTTGACCAATACCAATCAATAACTGACCAATGGTTAAGTATGTTATATGAAACGCATCATAACAACTGGACAATCGATGCTTCATTTCGGAAATACTCTAGCTGTTTCTCTATTCATTATCGAAATATACCGTGACGTTATCACCAATACACAACCGACATGGCCAACAATGCGCCAATATCCAAACTCGACAAACCAACTATATATGACTGTGTGGAAACGAAACAACATTTCAAGTTCCAAAATAAAAACAAATGTAAGATAAACAGTCCTATAAACGATTGCTATCGTCTTAACAACTGTCATAACATTATAATACTGCAACGAGCGACTGATATGTGACGACTCAAGAACTGTACTCGTTATTGATATAATGTATGAAATTTGACAAATCTCAACAGCAGCGGACTGCTACAACAGTTTTCAAGAAAAGCTCACTCACTTCATGTTTGTGATCGATACGTCCCGTATATGTCCATATGATAGCTTTCAATACAACCTCACTTACTTCGTGTAGGTCAGCAACATGCCCGGTATATGTTCATATAATATATTTTAAGATAATCTCACTCACTTCATAAAAGTGATTGATATGTTCCGTATATCTCCATAAAATAACTTTCAATACAATCTCACTTGCTTCGTGTAGGTCAGCAACATGCCCGGTATATGTCCATAAAAAATATTTTAAGACAATCTCACTCACTTCATAAAGGTGATCGATATGTCCCGTATATGTCCACATTATAGATTTCAAGAAAATCTCACTCAATTCATGTAGGTGATCGATATGTCCCGTATATGTCCATATAATAGCTTTCAAGACAATCTCACTCACTTCATGTCCATATAATAGATTTCAAGATAATCTCACTCGCTTCGTGTAGGTCACCAACATGCCCCTTATATGGCCTCTTACAAGCTTTCAAGACAATATCACTCACTTTAATTAGTTAATCAATATGTCCCGTATATGTCCATTTCATAACATACAGGACAATCTCACTCACTGTCGTAAAGTTTTAACATTTTTGGCTTGCTAAGTTTGAATTGAAATGTTAGGCCTTGTTATTTCTGTTGATATTTCATATATTCCATTCATGTCTACTTCTTGAAACTTATCAATGCTGAAGGTGACCACAAGGTTCTTTTGTTTTGGTCTTCTGCAAGGCAGGTTCCTTTTTGGAAGTTTGTCAACAGCATGTGGTACATAAGTTACCTGTAGTACCTTTTCAAGCACCAACTTAATGATTTTGAGGCGATCCACACTGTCTATGACATACAGTCAGTCCAGTCCATACTGGCTTTCCTTAAGGATGTCTAGACAGGTAAGGCGTTCTTCATCTGACAAACATATTGACAGCGCTTCTATCTCATGTCAAACTTAGCAAGCCAAAAATGTTAAAACTTTGCGACAGTGAGTGAGATTGTGACAGATGGCTGGTAATCAACATGGTCTTCAGGTATTACCTCTGTGTCCAAATTAAACACAACAAACTCTCTGTAGTTTGGTTGCAGAAAGTCCCAACCCATTTCCGGAAAATGTTTTAAAATGGCAATCATGTGTTTGCATGGAAAGTGGTATCTTTTAAAAAAAAAAACAACACGGAAGAACAATTTGGAGTAAAATCCCCGTAATTAATAACATAAGTGTTTGCTGACTAAACACTTTTGACATGAGCTGTATCAACATTAATCTTTTCCAAGTTGCTTTCACTTACATCCAATACATAATGCGGCAGTCGCCTTACCAAATGTTCCACAATTGTTTTTCTCGGTAGAAACCTTGGCAATTCGACACTGCATTTCTTGAAATGGTTCAAATTTGATCCATTGTAGTTGATATACCTGACAGGGAAAGAAAAGTTTCAAATGAACACACTGATACTTTTATTAATTTGTTTCTATCGTTAACACAACTAATCTGTAACTGTCCTTTATCAACATAAACTTTGCACAAGACTAGTTATCCATGCGGACCTTCTTAGGACAGTAACTAATCACAAAACCAGGCGGTGTGATTTAATTGGTTAATGAAGCTTAAACCTTTCCACTTCCCGCATGAGACTAGAAGTCTTAAGTATAGACATACTTTTAGGAAAGAAGTTATAGAGGGAAGTGTTTTTACACATCTGACCTTGACCTTTGACCTCCAATTCAAAGTAAACAAAAGGTATTCCTAAGATCACCCTTAGTATAAATATGAAGTCATATATAGTAACAATGAAAAGATATAGAGAACACAAAAAATTGACTTTCAAGTTCGACCTTGACCTTTGACATTTTATTGTATTTGAAATTTCTACTTTTTAGGAATATTTTCGAGAAAAAAAGTTTTTACGAGATAAAAGAGTCATAATAACGAGACGAAAGTAATTTTAATGACATACAATTCATTATAACAAGATAAAAAATCGTTTGAAAAAGCCGTTTATAAGAGATAAAAATTTGTAATAACGTTACAAAAAGTCGGTAGAAAATAATTTGGTAGATAAGATTGTCTAATATTTTGACCATATGTTAAAATAAGGTGTTTTTCAACCGCCTTGTAGTCCTTGGTCTTCCTGTGTAGCAAAACTGCATATAATTTTTCGAGAACAGATGAGTCTCGGATCTTTTTCTAATCCGAAATGGCGCTCAACAATAAATATTTGTTTTGGATATTAACACATAATACAACTCAATAATTATTTCCGCATTGCAAAACAAGTATAACGAGAAGAGAAGAGCGTAATCGCACCGGGAGCAGTCGAACATTTCAAACAGAAAAATGCTAAAGAAAAAGCAGAGGCGATACAAAAAAGCCAGAAAAACAAATAAATGGTCCAACTGTAGGTCTCATAAAAACGAATGCAAAAGACAACTCAGAAAGGCAGAATACGAATACGTTAACCAAAACTTCTTTGAGGTCTTGAACAACAACGACACAAAGCCGTTCTGGAAATACATCAAATCTAAACGACAAGACTCTGGAGGAATTGCACCATTAAAAAAAGGGGCCGAACCTCATCAGTAATAGCAAAGGTAAAGCTGAACTTCTTCTAGAACAATTCAAGTCAGTTTTCACAACTTCATCAGACACTAACTTACCACCAACAAGAGTAAAAGCCAAAACAAACATAAAACGGATAACGATCGACCAAAAGGGACTAGAGAAACTTCTGAAAAATACCAACTCAAACAAAGCCTCTGGACCAGACAATATTCCAAACCGCATGCTAAAAGATTGTGCTGAACTACTAGCACCAATCCTGCAAATCATAATGCAATGCTCGCTCGAAACGGGCAAACTTCCAAAAGACTGGAGAGATGCAAATATATCAAGCATTTTCAAGAAAGGAGACAAACACCTCGCAGAGAACTACAGACCTGTATAATTAACATCTGTCACCAGCAAAATATTAGAACAAATCATATGCAGAAAACATCTGGGAAAAAACAAGATACTTACCAACTTAAACCACGTATTCAGGTCAGGATACTCATGCGAAACGCAACTCATCACTACCATCAATGACTTTTTGCAAGAGCATGACAAGAGACACCAAATTGATGTAGCCATTTTAGACTTCTCCAAAGCCGTTAAAACAGTACACCACAACAAGTTACTGCACAAATTAGATCAATATGGTATCTAAGTAAATACACACAATTGACTAACAAACTTTCTGACTAACAGATCAATGCGCACCATCGTAGAAGGAGAAATATCTGGTGAAACATCAGTGGAATCCGGTGTACCCCAAGGCACCGTTTTAGGACCAATCCTGTTTTTATGCCACATAAATGACCTACCAGACAGCGTAACATCATCAGTAAGATTGTTTGCAGACGATTGCTTTTTTTACAGATCCATTTAAACTTACCAAGATTTGGAACAACTAGAAATTTGGGGCGACAAACGGGGTATGCGATTCAACGCCAAAAAATGCTATGTTCTACCAATCAACGAGAAAACCGACAAATTCTATACACTCAACAAACATATCCTCCAAGAGGTACAATGAAATCTTTACTTAGGACTCCAAATCTCAAACGACCTGAAATGGAGCATCCACATAAACAACATCAGTAAAAAAGCAAACGCCACCTTGGGATTTCTTAGGAGAAACTTGAGAAACGTACCAGAAGCCTGTAGAGAAGCGGCATACATGTCCCTAGTAATAATGGAATATGGCGCAACTATCTGGAACCCATACACGAAAGGGGACATTGGCAAATTGGAACGCATACAAAACCTAGTCATCTGATTTGTCAAGAAGAATTACAGAAGTCGAGAAACAGGGTCTATAACAAACATGAGATGCCAGTTGGACATGGAGACCCTAGAGGAAAGAAGACATAGCCTCCGTATGATTTTGATATACAAGGTGGTTGGGGGACTGATGCCGGCTCTGCCAGCCGACAATTTTGTGACACCAGTAAAACAAACAAAAAACAATCAAAGCCAAAGTATTTGCCAATTGCAAAACAAACAACATTATAGAACGGCACATTATAAACAATACCAGAGGACTCAAAGTGCCATACAGCAAAAAACAACAATATAAACATTCATTTTTGGTGAAAACCATAATCAACTGGAACCAACTGCCGCTCTTCTCAACCGTGTATAAAAGCCTCCTTAGGATCCTACACGTACCCATATAAATACAGATACAGATATAACAGCCCAAAAAATATTCCATGATGCATACTAAGTAAAACAGAACAAGACTTTCAGCCTCAAACACCCAATTATTACCATTTCCGATTGCGTAGCACGTGATACTACCAAATAGCCACACTACACCATTGCTTCAGACTTAAAACGAATTGACAAACACCACATTTGAGTTCAGAACACTTCGCATTGACCAATATCAACTACTTTTTCCGATAACATAACAGAACAATTAATAAAACCAATTACTATCATTCCCGTTGGGTTACAATTTACAAATAATATGGCCCAACAACTTCCATTCATGTTCTCGTAAAACGTACATGGACTTCATTTCCACACTTTTTATTGTTCGTTTTTGTATTGTTTATCTTTCATTCCTTTTGCGTTTTTTCTGTCGTTTTATTTACTAGTATATCGTTCATATGGTTTCGTTCATTCTTGACGGTTCGTTTGTATAATCCATCTCGTTCACTTAGTTCATTCCGTCTTGTTTAGTAGGTTTCAGATATTCAGATCAGTATGTATACAGTTTTTTTTATTCCAATCATACTACATTCTAGACTTTATTATTATATTCACCACTATGCTGTTTATTTCTCAATTAGAGCATAAGTTTTTGATAGCAACAAAAAAGAAATGATTAATTAAAAACAATATATTTAGCTTGGTTGTTTAAAGTTATAGCTAGTCTGGTCTCTTCCATCAAACAACGTTGTATGATACTAGTTGTACGTCAGGACTTCATATATTTACCGCATTGCATTGACTCGGTTTGATAACTCACTTTATGTGTGTTTACTTGTGTATTAAGTTATTTATCTCCCATATAATCATTATTACATAACTTAGCAAACATGATATGACTTGTGAAGATCAGCATGGAAATTCACCTGTACTTCAGTCTCTACAAACTCGTCATGTATTCATCATCAATATAATTTATATTCATAAAGTGTGTTACTTTGAATGTTAGACCATGATTGCAGACTTTTTGTCAAATGTGCGTGTATACATCTTCGGTAGAAGACGTCTTGTTCTTTATAAAACACAAATCGCAAATAAGGGTTTGTTGAGATGCACTGAGTTCATTGATGATACGTTGTTGTTGTTGTTGTTGTTGTTGTTGTTGTTGTTGTTGTTTAAGTGAGGGCAATTATGTAGAAGCTTCTGGTCTTACATGTCACAAAAACGTACAATTACAACAAGCACATGTTAAAATAATAACAGACTTTGATTTATAACTTTTACGCAAACGGCCGCTACCATAGCTGTTGGTCTTTATTTAGGTTTCGGTTTAATTTTACCGAAATCTATCTTATAAAGCAGTCACGCGGACACGCATACACATGTACACACACTACTGTCAAGCTAGCTATATTGGTAGCATCCAACTTCAAATTCTAATATTGAATATCGACCATCTCAACGACTAAGTTTCTGTGTTTGTTTGTAGATGCCAGTGAATACACACCGAGATAGTTCATGCGTACAACTCATGAATATTCATTATTAACAGAACAATTATGCAAGCTCTTAGGTTTATTCTAAACCCCTTTGATGTGCACATGTAACCTAAATGCAACACAGAATCTCACTGTGCTATTTTCTTAATTTCGCTGTGTCTTTTAAATCTTGCTGTGTAGCTTTTAATCTCGATGTGTGGTTTTTAAATTCCAGTGTGGATTCTTAAATCTCGATGTGTGTTTTTCTTAATCTCGGTGTGTCTTTAAAATCTCGCTGTGTGTTTTTCTTAATCTCGGTGTGTCTTTAAAATCTCGCTGTGTATTTTTACAATTTTTGTTTTGTGAGAGCTTGGATTAAATCAGAGGCCGTCGTTACATTTGAAAAAACAGTGTTCAATTCCTTTACTAGTCCGACAATCGGTCATTCGGTCGGTCGGTCGGTCGGTCGGTCGGTCGGTCGGTCGGTCGGTCGGTCGGTCGGTCGGTCGGTCGGTCGGTCGGTCAATTTGACGGTAAGTCAATCTGCCACACTATCCTTCTAAAGCTTAAATATATATGTAAGAAGTCAGTCAGTCCGTTCGTCTCTCTTTGATTATATAATATGATATAATTTAATTTAATATAACATTTAAAATGCGGTTATTAAGAGGGGGATTACTCTTTGTCGCACAATCTTAACCGCACTGCTTTCTATTTCTATCCCGTTAATGGTGTTTCTCAGTTGCTCTTTCATCACGAAAATAGTGATATATTCTTATGGTGACATATGCTCCTTTCTAATAGTGGAAATGGTTTAGCACCTAGTTTCACTTTTAGTTTTTTAATAGAAGTTCGTGATGTTTCCTTTTTTAGTTAAAAACATGTATATTCGGGTTTTTTTCTGTGTGCGTCCCTCGTTTTCCTTTGTTGCCCATGCCCATGGACTTACAGCTTTAGAAGATCGTCTTGTTTTGTCGTATTTATTTCTTTCCTTTTAAAGTTTATAAATGTTTATTTGGTTATTTATTCTGCGTTTCCATTTGTTTGGCCCATGTCCATGGACCTACGGCTTTAGAATATCGTTTTGGTTTTTCGTATTTACTGCTCTAGTTGAAGTCTGAAATTTGAAATATCAAACAGTTTTGTGCGAATGTGTAGTACACCTAACAGTGTGTTCATGTGCTGTTTAAGTTCTTTAAATGAAAAAGTGTTAAAGACAAGTCTCCTTATCCTACGTGGATTAGGTTGGAATATTTCCATCACATTAATTGAGCTGCATTCTGGACTAAAAAGATTACCTATGCTGTCAATTTTATCGCTGCATCCATATGGTGCTGCAGTGCCTAAGTGCCGAATCCAATATGTTTCTCATTGTCTACGGAAAGAAGTGCTCAAGTTTGGACTGTTTGTATGGTGGTATATTTTTTCAATGATTCGGACCATTAATGGAAAGGACCGAATAGTCGGCTTGGTTATTACTAATGACCTTGATTGTGAGAGATAAGTGATATTGGACTTCAAAACCATACCCTTACATTTCTTGGAGATATGTTATCACTTTTCCCTGTAGCTACCTTTATGGGATGTTGTATTTTGTTAAGCACTTGAGTAAATTGGGCCAATACTAGCTATAAAACAGGTTTTCTTTTACGTTAGCTATTTTGTTCAGAATGCTATTGCTACTTATTGTAGTTTTACAGGTCTAGGAAAACAATATTTCACAGTTAATATTGATGAGGTGTTTGCTTTAAATATTTGGTTTCAAATTACGGTTAATATCCCACAAGGCCTTATGGCCACTTCGATCTCTAAATATTAGTTAAGCCATAAATTCTTTCATTGTGTTACCAGGCGAACGTAAGGTACATGGGTCTTTTGTTTTATCACGTGGTTAGATAAACGTGTGTACAATAACTAGTGCCAGCATTGTGGTGATTGTCCAACGTTTTATTACGAAGTTATGAATACAGAATAGTTCATTACAAAATTTCTGATAATTATCTTTTTATGATTTTCTCCTTTGCTCTTTCGTCACCATAATTGTGACTTTTTAATACGGTGAAACTTGTTCTTTTTTAACAGTGGTAATAAAGATTACTATACACCGGAATGACACGGAGGCATCGCAGCAGGTGACGCATGTGTAGCATGAAACGCTAACCAAATCGCGAGCACCTGGTTTCGCTTCTGGTTTTCTTTAATAGAAGTTCTTGATGTTTCATTTGTTAGTTAATAAATGTATATTTGGTTCATTTTTCTGTGTGTGTCCAACGTTTTCTTATTGTTTGCCAATGTCCATGGACTTACGACCTTAGAATATCGTCTTGGTATGTACAATAGTTAAGAGCAATAATGTGACGGTTATAAATTTTCTATTACGAGGCTAGATATATACAATCGTTCATGACAAAATTGTGTTGTTTATCAATCTAATGTTACAAGATTAGGTTTATACAATAGTTAATAGCAGCAATATGAAACTCGAAGGGGGCCTTTGTAGAAAACCCCGCTTTAATCGTCACCACCTTAAACGCATTTACCCTGTGCATATAGCATGTAGGTCAAAGGTCAAGGTAGAGGTTGCAGATATCTACTTTTGATACGCGACACACACCCTTCCACACAAGTACCCTTATACTAAATGTCATTACAATTTATTAAAAAATCATAGGAGGTATGCTCCGGAAACTGTTTGGACACAATTATTCAATAATGTAGGTCAAAGGTCCAGGCAGAGGTCGCAGCAACCTACTTTTGGTACGCGACACACCATCTTCCACACAAGTACCATTGTATTAAGTTTCTTTAACAATACTTGAACAAAACATTGTAGATATGCTCCGGAAACTAATATTCAATAATGTAGGTCAAAGGTAAAGGTAGAGATCGCAGGGACCTACTTTTAGTACGCGACACACCGTCTTCCACACAAGTACCCTTGTATTAAGTTTCATTACAAGACGTGAAAAAACATTGGAGATATGCTCCGGAAACTAATATACAATAATTTAGGTCAAAGGTCAAGGAAGTGGTCGCAGCGACCTAATTTTGGTACACGACACACTGTCTTCCACACAAGCATCCATTACAATACGTGAAAAAACATTGGAGATATGCTCCGGAAACAAATATTCAATAATGTAGGTCAAAGGTTAAGGTTGAG
>JAUMGZ010000018.1:9233-22009 GCA_032359645.1 Pododesmus macrochisma | reverse complement strand
TGTCAACAATAAGTGTCTAGCTTTTATATTCAGTTAGAAATTGTTAACATTAAAATCATTGAATGTCAACAATAAGTGTCTAGCTTTTATATTCAGTTAGAAATTGTTAACATTAAAATCATTGAATGTCAACAATAAGTATTTAGCTGTTATGTTGAGTTAGAAATAAGGAATACTCAAAACTAGAAAATGATGATTTTACAATATAGGAAAATGACATGTCCTCTTACAAGTACATGTATGTTGAATAATTGTAAGACTTGGCCTTAACGACAGATTGAAGAATGTAACAGATGTGCTATATTATAGCCAGTGTGTGTACAAAACCTATAAATACACCATCATGTGACTAGTTTTTACTGATTTGTTACATGCATATTATCTGTTTTCCATAAAATACAATAACACAGAAGTACTGCATAAAGGTGCATCAGTTTCATAACAATATACATGTATATATCATATTGATGATCGATGTACGCACCAAATGTATATATCATATTGATGATCGATTAATTATGTACGCACCAAATGTATACATATGAACAGACTTTCCAAGTTCAATTGAACCATGTTTTAAAAGGTGTACATGGTATACATTTGTATATATATACATTTTCTGTTTTATTGAGCTCGTCTGGCTTTCCTTCATTCTTTGGCATCATTTGAGTGTTACCTACATGTACATGTATATATACTATTACCATTACATGAAGCACTAATAGGAGATTGAGGCATTATACTGAGCTTTACATGTATATAATGACAATCCTTACATATGTACAATGTATAATTTTATACCTATTAGCTACTTTTATAAGTGTTTGCATAAGCATGCAATTCTACATCCTCATGTAATTTAAAGGAGCATATGGCATTGTTTTGTCGGTTTTTAAATTTTACCTCTCTACAAGTTTGGTAATTTAAACCAGGCATATCTTGCATTCTAGAGTTTTCCTGGATGAAAATTACTACTCTGAGAAATTGTAATTCATATATACATGTAGCACATGCCTAATGTGTGTAACATTATAATGAATGGGCATCGACAAATGTGTAAGTTAATTTAGTTAGATAAAATTTTGAAACTAAGACTCAAGCAAACCTTGCAAATTTTTTTCTGCTTGGTGTTGATTGCTTAATTGCATGCTCACAAAATCAAGTTTTTATATTGGGTACCTGTGCATAAGTTTTTATATAGAGTACCTGTGCATTAAATCAAGTTTTTATATTGAGTACCTGTGCATAATCAAGTTTTTATATAGAGTACCTGTGCATAGGCAAGTTTTTATATAGTTTACCTGTGCATTAAATCAAGTTTTTATATAGTGTACCTGTGCATTAAATCAAGTTTTTATATTGGGTACCTGTGCATAAGTTTTTATATAGAGTACCTGTGCATAAAATCAAGTTTTTATATTGAGTACCTGTGCATAAGTTTTTATATAGAGTACCTGCGCATAATCAAGTTTTTATACAGAGTACCTGTGCATAAGCAAGTTTTTATATAGAGTACCTGTGCATAATCAAGTTTTTATATAGAGTACCTGTGCATAAGCAAGTTTTTATATAGAGTACCTGTCATAATCAAGTTTTTATATTGAGTACCTGTGCATAAGCAAGTTTTTATATAGAGTACCTGTCATAATCAAGTTTTTATATTGGGTACCTGTGCATAAGTTTTTATATAGAGTACCTGTGCATAATCAAGTTTTTATATAGAGTACCTGTGCATAATCAAGTTTTTATATAGAGTACATGTGCATTATCAAGTTTTTATATAGAGTACCTGAGCATAATCAAGTTTTATATAAAGTACCTGTGCATAATAAAATTTTATATAGAGTACCTGTGCATTATCAAGTTTTTATATAGAGTACCTGAGCATAATCAAGTTTTTATATAGAGTACCTGTCATAATAAAGTTTTGTATAAAGTACCTGTGCATAATAAAGTTTTTATATAGAGTAATACCTGTGCATAATCAAGTTTTTATAAAGTGTACATGTGCATTATCAAGTTTTTATAAAGAGTACCTGTGCATAATAAAGTTTTTTATAGAGAACCTGTGCATAATCAAGTTTTTATAAAGTGTACCTGTGCATTATCAAGTTTTTATAAAGAGTACCTGTGCATAAGCAAGTTTTTATATAGAGTACCTGTGCATAATCAAGTTTAATATAGAGTACCTGTGCATAATAACATTTTATATAAAGTACCTGTGCATAATCAAGTTTTTATATAGAGTACCTGTGCACTATCTAGTATTTATATAGAGTACCTGTGCATTATCTAGTATTTATATAGAGTACCTGTGCAAAAGTTTTTATATTAAGTACCTGTGCATAATCAAGTTTTTATACAGAGTACATGTGCATTATCTAGTATTTATAAAGATTACCTGTGCATAAGTTTTTATATTAAGTACCTGTGCATAATCAAGTTTTATATGGAGTACATTGTATCTGCATATAATTATCAGTCCTTAAAAACTCAGTTACAGATTATAGAATATTCTTTTGAACAACATACAATGTACATATTGATAAATGTGATGTTTCTTCAGTTGTAAATTGTAGAGCATAGAAACTTTGATACACCATTTAACAAGCAATGTCCATCAAAGGAAACAAGATAGAGATCTACACACCATTTATTGATTTAACAAGCAATGTTCTTCAAAGGAAACAAGATAGAGATCTACACACCATTTAACAAGCAATGTCCTACAAAGGAAACAAGATAAAGATCTACACACCATTTAACAAGCAATGTCCTACAAAGGAAACAAGATAGAGATCTACACACCATTTAACAAGCAATGTCCTTCAAAGGAAACAAGATATAGAGATCTACACACCATTTAACAAGCAATGTCCTTCAAAGGAAACAAGATAGAGATCTATGCAAGGTTTGAATCATATTAATTATAAACTATGCGTTCCATCATATTTTTAGGAGTAGTAGATTAATGTTGATATGAATATAACTTAAACTATAAATAATTAAGGTCAGATACAGGAAACATGCCTTAGATTCACTTTCAGTATAAATGTTTCATTACCCTATATATATGCAGTACAATGTACTAACAACTCTTATGAACCCCAAGTTAAGGACTTTTAATGCACAAAAGTATAGAGTTGAGGCCAAAAACAGTTAATACTGTGTTTCCGGAAACACACAAAAATTAGGGTAGGTAGGTAGGTAGGCAAATCTTTTTATTTTACTTTAATTTGTTACAGTTGGTTATATGGAGACAGAGGTTCTGACTTTAACAGTGCTTGTCTGAAAATGGCATAAAAACTTTTAGGGTAGGTAGGGTTAGCGGAAACACAAGTATTTTTTTCTTTTGGCCTGATTTCAAGTCAAGATGCTCACATGCTATATACATGTATAATACAGGTGTATTGTGCATCTTACATTACTGAATTCTTTAATTAAACATACAGTTTACCCTGGCCTTAAAATTAACATACATGTACAAAATGAAGATGTTTGATAAAACATTACACTATACCAGCTTACATGTATATGTGGTATGACTTGTGATATTACAGTGTGAGGCTGTGTATTAATGAAGTATGTATGTAACACCTACCAGCTGTTCTCATCACAGGCTGATCTACTGCAGTGGCTGAAGCTGACATAGGACCAAGTGACCTGCTTGATGACCACTGATTGTCAACTGATCGCTGACCATCATAACTAGCAGCTAAACACTTAGTGGTCATTTTCTTTATATATCATCGACATTAATTCCATGGTTTATAATCCACATATTCAATCAATCTCACATATTGATGGTTGGAAAAAGCCCAGAAAAACTAAAACACCCTGCATTCTCTAGTGTATATGTATATAATACAAGTAGCTATGGCTGTCTCCCCCTATACATCAAACAGCTTTGAATTGTGTACTGGCACAAGACTTTGTATAATCTTACATGAATACACATACTTAATATTATATAAATAAAGCACCATCATCAGCCATGCAAAAGAGCACTGTATTGTCATCCTCACACAATACTTACCATGTGTGTTCTATATATTAAACTCTAAATTAAACCTTTAATCCTCTATTAGGCATGACAGATCACACAGGTATACACCACTGTATACCGTATTAACCTGAACAATGCATTTACTGTCTAGTAACATATTAAAATATGATTAATTTTCAAAGTTAATTACCTGTAGATTGTTTTGTAAAATTTCAGTTGAGATTTAGTCGACATGTTCATGAGGTGATAGTTTTAGTTGGTCCTTGTGCAAATTAAGATATTTAAGCAACACCATAAACGTCAACAAATAACAGTTTAATGCTTATATTTTCATTTATGTTTTTTCCACAACAAATTGATTTTCCAGTAATTAAAATTGAAATTCACAGCTGTAAGTGTTTTTATCGGAACAGCCACCGGAAATAACTAGTGTGGACATGTTTCCATAGTAACAAAAGAGTACTTGGAGAAAATAACATAAACAGATAATGTTTTGATGTATATGTAATATGAATCATAAAAACTGTCTTAAACATATTGATTTACAACTTTGCAATTAAAAAGTAATAGTTAAAAATTAAAAAGAAACGCGAGCGTGTTCACGGAGGAATGACAAGTACTACGACACGTTTTCAATATTACTACGCAAGAGTTATACTAAAATAAACGTCAAAAATCTCTATGGTTTATATAGAGTGATTACATTGTAAAAGTTAATATATGTGTATAATATAAATGCACTGCTTTCAACAGGAACTAACAACGATGTCTATAAACAACTGGTACGAGCAGTTGGAAAAATTTAGTTTGTACAATTCCTTATGAGTTTGGAAGTGTGGCAGCATTTGAATTGCCAAGAAGCAGGCACTGGTATGTTTTCTAAGTTTTAATTATATTTTTCTCATCAAATGTATTTCTCTGTATTAATTCTGGAGAATTGCTTATCCTTTCCTGTACTGCACTCTGTAGTTATAAATGATTTTCTATAACCCATCACATGATCAGACTTTACTGAGTTGCTGTGACTTAATTATTCATATATTTCAGTCATTATTTTGTACATTAAGTACACTTAACTCTTTCACCATACTGGCCTTCAGACTGAAGATTAAGTCTTAAAAATGCAATAATATTGCATACTCTTCTCACTTCTTGCTAAACACTCAGCATTAGAGATAGCCAATATTAATAGAATCTCGTACCTGTTTCAGTACAAGGTAGAATTATCTCAAACGAGAGATGGTATGTACATAAATGTTATCTATGATGACTCGGCTATCACTTCGTCTTGAGATATTTCACATACAACCTTCTCTCGACTGAGATAGTTCTATCTTGTATGAAACAGGTACGAGATTCTTTTTCTCGCTCTCTTATAGCGAGTAAACAATGAAAATAGCAGTAAAACTGCATCGAGTTCCTCCACTGAGCCTCTGTAAATGGGCACCCAACTGTTTCATAGCAGGCGCCATCGATCTCAGTCCAGTATATATGACATTATATAGCATTGTTTAATAGCACATGAAATCGGTCTCAGTACTAATACCTGTGATCATTTAATATCGTACCCCTATATTCGTGAGATTTCCTTGTCCCATGAATGAGAAATATCACCCTTTGGTTTGCTCGGTGTCAGAGTGAATATGATGTAAATGTGTCTGCAGCGTGACATTTCAGTGAGACAGCACTATAAAGTTGCCATCAGTGCACACTGTGACAAGCAGAAACTGTCTTTATATGATGACAACACTACATTTTTCATAATTCTTATTCTATTTTTTAAAAAACCTTTTTAATACAATGTGAGTAAAATAAATTAAAACGTGTGAAGTTACAGCACTTCTGTAGTACATGTACTAAATGTGTCTTACTCACAGATTTACTTTTGTTACTTTATGAATTTTATATTTCAAAAAATTTAATCCCACGACTGTCATCCCACAGGGGCTAGATTTCTGGAGCCTCTCTGAAATGTCCCTCTACGTGACCACTGGCACTTGGACATCTAACGTTACAGTGTGTTTGATCTCATCTATCAAACTTGAAATGAGACTTATTTTCTGTAACAATTAATTATTGTATATATATTTCGATGATAAATACAGTAGCAATACATTTAAACTGATGATAGATTCGACATTTTTATGTTGATTTAATGAACGGGTCAGCCTTGCACTGTTACGCTTGACCTGGGACGCCTTCCACTCACAGGTGGATTACCTCAATGATTGTCAAGAAACTAAAGTAATGCACGTAAAAGTGGAAATCAACAATCCCTGAAAGTCTTCACACAACTCTGTAAGTCAGAATCAAGTCAGTTTTGTATCATACACCTGTCAACATCACATGTGAACGCCGCTTACCTTTCACCATGTTCACAGTTCGCTCCATGTTGTCAAATGTCAAGTAGCGCATGCGTACATCACCATCAGACAGGACGTAAACAAAGCCACGTGTTGTGTGAAGCTACGAATTATCAATATTTATCAGTAACCACGTGTTGCTATGCCATTGGGTTTAATATGGACGAAAACCACTTTGTTATTTTAATTAATTGATCATCCAGTAAGAGGAACTGACTTTCTTGACACTTTTGTTTAATACTTGTGTTTTTATTTGTTATTGTTATTATGTTATATAAATTTGTTAATATTATGAATACGGCAGTCACGTTCGGACGCCGGACGTGAAAACATCGCTAATACAAAGAGCGAAAAAAACCCGCCCAACAGTATAGTGAGGAAGTGGTCCAGTCACGCAATATAAACACAATAAACATAGGCTCAATATTATGAGTATACTGTAAGAATCACAGCTTCAAGTGTAAGCTAACTTTTTACAACTTTTTACGAGGATTGAGAACAATAACCAACAGCGGGGTCCCCTCCCCCTTCTTAGTTTGAAAAATTTCCGGCAAATATATAAATTTATAAGTAAAATAAAAAAGCTTTGCCCTCCCAGTTTCCCCCAGGCTATTGCCCTGAACAGTATATATATATAGTGTACCTCCTTTTTTCTGATTGCAATCACAGCCTCACTAGTCAAACGTTATTGATTGATGACATTGGCTGAGATGTCTAAAACCGGGCGCTTAGATAGCGGTGTTTTGACATGCGTACCAGCAACTATATACTTAAGTGAGTTGCATTTCTTATAAATTGTTATTTCAAACGACATTATAATCATATATATTTAATACTTTACAACCATATAATTAGATGTTAAAATACGCGTGAGTGTGTTGTTTTAGTGATATTTAATTTGAAAAATCTAAGAATTTGTAAAGTCTCGGAACGAGGAACAATACAGTCAAAATATAAGGAGAACCGCAATTCCACTGTGTACAAGATCTCGGTCTGCAGATCAAAAGCTTTAAACTAAATATATTTAATCAGCCTTTAATGATTTCGTAGAAGATAGAACAAAATCGGATTGACTCGGATTCACAATTTTTATGTTATGTGTTATAATGTAGCACTATGAACCTATTAAGGGAAATAAGATCACCATGCTTATTATTTGTTTGTTTTATTGGGGTTAAGCGAGCTGTCTCACTGAATAATCACGCCGCAGACACATTGACATGATACTTCACTCGGTCACATTATCCTGACACCAAGCCGACCAGTTCTCCTCCTACCCATTAATGCTGAGCTCTTAGCAGGGAGCGAGAAGATTGCCTAATTTTACGTCTTGTGTTTTGACGAGACTGGGATTCGAACCTACGACCTGGGATTGATATCTGATTATATATGTGCATGTTGTAGTTATCCTTAAATTCTAGTGGTCAAGTAAGAATGATTAACTATCAACGACCAACATGAATGAGTCAACACGTGTCGCGTCCAACGGCTTATGGTCACAATTTAAGTTCCGAACACTTAACATGTGTTAAGAAAAAAGGTCTGACATTAAAACAACTGCAATCAGAGTAGGCTTTAATTAACTAAATACATTCAAAAGTTATATCAGAGATGTTTTAAATATCCCATTCCCCGTTTAAATCAAATTACAAACTGTTGTATACCACAGCTAGATGCATAAGGAGACGAGTAAACAATGTGTATTTCTTTTCAATCACACAACACATTTTAGCAGAGATGTATAGATTCTATCTGTACGTCTCTGATATTAGTGATTTTTATAATAATATTTAACGAATGAAACCTGAGTACAGCATAGTATTTCCAGAATTATTGTGTAAGCCTCTTTGGTCTATGTGACTAAAAAGTATGTTTTCTACATTAATTCAATATCTGAGTTTGCTTTGCGTGCACATCAGCGATACACATTTATGAACGAAGAAAGACAACTCTGGTGACTAACTCGCCGTAATGAATGAACGAAGGAAGAAAGACAACTCTCATTAGTATCATCTGAAATAAAATCCACATGGACAAGAGACCTTTTTTACCTTTTCCTTTTCACATTCCTGGATTATTGATCTCTAATATCTATTGATTTTACCTTGCAGTTAAGGATGTATAAGTGTGAGGGTTTGGCAGGAAGTAGGGTATAATCTGCTTTAAAACACATAATATAATACTTAGACAAGTAAACTGTGTTGATTTACTAATAATATCACAAGAGTAATCTATTGCAACAAAAAATACAAAAGCACATAGACCGCATCATATTATATCAGAGGGACTACATTTTGATGCGGCGAACATTGACGTTGTGATGCGGTTTTGACGTTCATAAAATGAGACTTTTTGAGTTGCAGGGGTAATTCAGCGTTAAATAATGTTAGAACGAATGGTTGGATCTTAATGAAATTTTGTAAGAATAATCCTCAAATTACATAGATTTGAATTTCCTGTTGAATGTATTCGCTTTATGTTTTAAAGGTTGTAAGGGGCATAAAGAAGAAGCACACCTTACGTGAATCTTTGTTCAAAAATTGTGAAAAAAAAGTAGTTCGGCAACCCATCATTTTTATTTGTTAATTTGTATTCGTTTTTAACGTCTCTGTCTTGCTGACAAATATAGAAAAAAGTTTGATTTTGTAACAAATTCTATAAGTCGATTTATAAGAAAATCATTGAAAATTGTTGGCATATTTTTTTGGTATCAAGGAAATTCTATTGCATAAATAGTCTGCAAAAATAGCAATAAATAAAAAAATTCTTACTTGATCTGAAATTTATATTTTATTAATATTGATTTTAAATAAACACTTCCTTTCTGGTATGCATAATTAGAGATGTAAACACATAATTGGTTCTTTGTAAAGAAGTTCGGGAAAATTCCAATTTCAGCTACTTTCAAACGCACTATTTAGAGTGGATCTAGGAGAAAAGAAGTGCCGCAACATATAAATCTTTTTGATGTCAATGTCTTCCCAGGACCTCATCTTTCCAAACATCAACAATAGAAACAAAAGTTTGATTTTATAAAATGTTTGGTTCCCACACTAATACATCCTTAAATTGTCTTTATTTTTACTCATGTTTCTATGTGGTCATATTAAGTGTCCATAAGTGTTATTTTTTATATACTTATCTATGTGTGGACTCTATAAACCAACCATATATTAGACAATATTACCCAACCTTTATTTACCCATCCAACTTTTACAATTCTATGTAGCGGTTAATTGTTGAAATACTTGACAGCACCATTAAGTACATTTATGAAATGTGTGTCTATAATAAATGGGCTTGTGCATAATATTTCCATTGGTCACTGTACACATTGATTACCAGTGATTTCGTGAATCATTATGTATCACTATGTAAAATGTCTGCATATTTTCCAGTGATAGTTACTGGAGGAACTGGTAAGTCGCGACACTTAACAATATAATTAACACATAAATACGGTATAAACTCCACTTACATACACCCCAGTGTTACATTACCCTCCCTCGAGACCCACAAGTTCACTAACCCGCGTACATATTCACAACACAAATACATATATATTCCGATTGTAGAATACAGATAATGAAACAAACATTACCTAGGATTCTGGAATCCTAGACGCTAACATGTTTTGAACACGACGATTGCAGATGTTCGTTGGGACGTAGCGCAGATATGATTATATTATTAAATCTTTTAAACCTGTACAATACATCCCATGGGCATCGTACATACAATATTGTTTAGATGTAACACGCCATAGACGTCGTACATACATTATTGATTTTATGTAACAAGCCCTGTGTGTCGTACATACATTATTATTTAGATGTAACAAGCCCTGGATGTCGTACATACATTATTGTTTACATGTGACAAGCCATGGACGTCGTACATACATTATTGTTTAGATGTAACAAGCCATGGACGTCGTACATACATTATTGTTTACATGTAACGAATCATGGACATCGTACATACATTATTGTTTAGATGTAACAAGCCCTGGATGTCGTAAATACATTGTTGTTTAGATGTAACAAATCATGGACGTCGTACATACATTGCTGTTTAGATGTAACAAGCCCTGGATGTCGTACACACATTATTGTTTAGATGTAATAAGCCATGGATGTCGTACATACATTATTGATTACATGTAACAAGCCCTGGATGTCGTACATACATTATTGTTTACACGTAACAAGCCTTGGATGTCGTACAAACATTATTGTTACATGTAACAAATCATGGATGTCGTACATACATTATTGTTTACATGTTACAAACCCAGGATGTCGTACATATATTATTGTTTACATGTAACAAACCCTGGATGTCGTATATACATTATTATTTACATGTAACAAGCCATGGATGTCGTACATACATTATTGTTTACATGTAACAAGCCCTAGATGTCGTACCTACATCATTGTTTACACGTAACAAGCCTTGGATGTCGTAAAACATTATTGTTTACATGTAACAAGCCCTTGATGTCGTACATACATTGTTGTTTACATGTAACCAATCATGGACGTCGTTCATACATTATTGTTTAGATGTAACAAGCCCTGGCTGTCGTACTTACATTATTGATTTTATGTAACAAGCCATGGACGTCGTATATACATTATTATTTACATGTAACAAGCCATGGATGTCGTACATACATTATTGTTTAGATGTAACAAGCCCTGGATGTCGTAAATACATTATTGTTTACATGTAACAAGCCCTTGATGTCGTACATACATTGTTGTTTACATGTAACCAATCATTGACGTCGTACAAACATTATTGTTTAGATGTAACAAGCCCTGGCTGTCGTACATACATTATTGATTTTATGTAACCAGCCATGGACGTCGTACATACATTATTGATTTTATGTAACAAGCCCTGGACGTCGTACATACATTATTGATTTTATGTAACCAGCCATGGATGTCGTACATACATTATTGATTTTATGTAACCCGCCATGGACGTCGTACATACATTATAGATTTTATGTAACAAGCCATGGATGTCGTTCAAACATTATTGATTTTATGTAACAAGCCATGGACGTCGTACATACATTATTCTTTAGATGTAACAAGCCCTGGATGTCGTACATACATTATTGTTTAGATATAACAGGCCCTGGATGTCTTACACACATCATGTTTAGAATTTACAAGCCCTGGATGTTGTTCATACATTATTGTTTAGATGTAACAAGCCATGGATGTTGTAAATACATTATTGTTTAGATGTAACAAGCCCTGGATGTCGCTCATACATTATTGTTTAGATGTAACAAGCCCTGGATGTCGTACACACATTATTGATTTTATGTAACAAGCCCTGGATGTCGTACACACATTATTGATTTTATGTAACAAGCCATGGACGTCGCACATACATATTTGATTTTATGTAACAAACCACGGACGTCGTACATACATTATTGTTTAGCTGTAACAAACCCTGGACGTCGTACACACATTATTGATTTTATGTTACAAGCCATGGACGTCGTACATACATTTTTGATTATATGTAACAAATCACGGACGTCGTACATACATTATTGTTTAGCTGTAACAGGCCCTGGATGTCGTACACACATCATGTTTAGAATTTACAAGCCCTGGATGTCGTACATACATTATTGTTTAGATGTAACAAGCCCTGGATGTCGTACATACATTATTGATTTTATGTAACAAACCCGGGATGTCGTACATACATTATTGTTTACATGTAACAAGGCCTGGGTGTCGTACATACATTATTTTTTAGATGTAACAAGCCCTGGATGTCGAACATACATTATTTTTTAGATGTAACAAGCCCTGGATGCCGAACATACATTTTTTTACATGTAACACGCCATGGACGTCGTACATACATTAATGTTTACACGTCACTAGCCATGGACGTCGTAATACATAATTGTTTACATGTAACACGCCATATATGTCTCACAAACATCATTGATTTTATGTTTAAAGCCATGGACGTCGTACATTATTGTTTACACGTAACTAGCCATGGACGTCGTACATTATTGTTTACACGTAACTAGCCATGGACGTCGTAATACATAATTGTTAACATGTAACACGTCATAGATGTCTTACATACATCAATGATTTTATGTAACAAGCCATGGACGTTGTACATTATTGTTTACACGTAACTAGCCATGGACGTCGTAATACATAATTGTTTACATGTAACACGACATGGAAGTCTCACATACATCATTGATTCTATGTAACCAGCCATGGATGTCGTACATACATTATTGATTTTATGTAACCAGCCATGGACGTCGTACATACATTATTGATTTTATGTAACCAGCCATGGACGTCGTACATACATTATTGATTTTATGTAACCAGCCA
>JAUMGZ010000017.1:25110-35261 GCA_032359645.1 Pododesmus macrochisma | reverse complement strand
ACTTCCCTCACACAATAACACAGTGGAACCTCCTTCCCGTAGCAGCAGTACAATGCACAACACAAGAGGACTTCAAGACACATATCCCATACGTAGCCCTTGAAGCCCTCATGCACTAAACACCCCATTTATCTTTTAACTTAAACTGTAATCGTCAACGTTAACATTGACAGAGTTCAGTATATATAGAAAAAGAACCACTTGCATCATCATCCGATTCATTATCTTCATTATCTTCATTATATTGAGTGCTGCAAACTTCACAGGGCTCTAATTTGCGAGTAAAATTTCAAAAAGGCGAGGAAAAATTGCGAGAGTGTTGCCATGTAGCGAGTACATTTAAAAATTAGTAAATCGTATTTTAGTATCAGAACTTCGTTTTCATTACTACTGTGTACAAACATCGCAATCAGTACAGCGCTTTGTGTATCAAAACATTTCTTAAAGCACTTAGGTGATAGCCGTGCTCCAGTTTGTTACAAGATGGTGTCCAAAACACAATTGCAAGAAACTTATATCAGGAGTTATTTTCAGTTTGAAAAAGGGCGAAAAATCAGCACTGGCACAGGGACTGATACTGATGTAGTTCTAGTTGAGTCTTTGGTAACTAAGCATGAGGTTGAGGAGCGGGGTTGAGCTTGTTGAGAGTGGCGACCAAAATCGGTTCCAGTTATTGAGTTAACATAAAAACGGGAAAATAAATAAGTTGTTGATTACCGAGACAGAGTTGAATGTATGTTGTGTCATGACCCCTCCCTGGATGTAAATTATTCTACTTATTAATTGTGTATACATTAAAAGCATTTTCTGTAAACAAATATATACAGAGTTTTGATATACGTGTATAGTCAATTATTCTTTTATTGAACATTTAATGAATGCATTTTCCTTTTAAAAAACATTTACCGTATATTGAACTAAAGTCAAGTTTTAAGTTAATTTAACTTTTCGTTTGTGTCTAGTAAAATCTAGGTTTGGCAGGAAAAATCTCGGGTCACTAGCCATTTGGCTAGTAAAGTTAAAAGTAGCACTTAGACCAAAATAAAAAAACATGTTTGTTTCTTCTCGCCCCGGCCAGGTCAGAAATAAGCCCCCGGGTCAAAAAATTATTTGCACCCAAAAAATAGGATTTTTTTTCCCTAATTTAATTAGTTTCCATTCGTCGGCGACATTGGTTCCCATATTACCTGAAGTCTTCCTGGACAATCTCCAAACAGAGGCTCTACTTTCCATTCTCTACAGTGATATGGTAAATCGTTGTAAATCGATTATACAGCTTTTCAAAAAGGTGCACATGGAATGACGTGTTGAACGATTTAACTACAGATGATCATGGCCACAACATAGATAAAAACGAAGTGACCGTTTCTGTGTCTGATAAGATGGCTAACAGTGTGACTTTTGAGCCCGATTTGATGAAGAAATAAGAGTTTTATATTTTCGAGATTTTTGTGCCAGGGTAAATATCCTGGCATTGAATACAGTATACATGTATAACAAGCAACAAACCATAGCAATTTGGAATCTACACCTTGTCATACATGTATTTATAATATGTTATTAATTAAAGCTTTAATAACTGTCAAAACAGAAAGTAGTAAATATACAATTTAATGCTACATTAGTTTTATGCACTAAATGTGCATATTTCGAATACATGTAGTGCTTGAAAGCAAAAGGATTGATAATCTAAATAAATACACTAAAATTGAGCACAAACAACTGATACGTGGCCTCCAGTGGACAAGTCAAACCATCCATGACACCCAGATGGGAAAAAAAAAATAAAGTTCCTGCCTGCCTGGTCTGTTTACACAGAGTAGACCCGGGGGAGGGGAAACAGACATTCTTTTAAATGTGGCCTTAGAGCCCTGCTTCATTAGGGTAAACTCACACTGTGGGTAGTCAAATCAGACTCAACAGGCTTTTGTTGTTGACTAGACAAGAAGTCTTGACCTATAGAATGATGTCCAAACACCGTAGCAGAATTTGGAACGTCTCGTAAGCTTATCGTACCTGATAGGGCTGATACATGTATTGAGTTGTAACGAGTTGTTGCAATTGTGCACATGTTGTAATATTAATTGTGCACAACACAAAAATTACGTCATTTCCATAAAAAAGAAACTCAAAACCTGTTTCCAAAGCCAAACTAAGACCCCTAAATAAGTAAAAGTGTTGTATTTCCTGCAAAACAGGTGAGTGTCAAATTTAAATCCACAATGAAAATGAACCATAATTAGCCCAGATTGTCCACATACAAATGTACTTGCCAACTTTTTGAAATTTTCATGGGGGAGAAAACGCGTAGCAAAATCTAAAAATGTCTTTAATACCTAGATATACAATGCCCTATATACATTGTATATATGACTAAATAGTATAGTAAAATGCCTCATTTAAGAAGTTCTGTGCAATACACTAAGTTGAAGCAAGTACTAGTTAATAAGCAAGGTTTAAGAATTTAAATTGATGTCAAAAGGGAAAGTTGTGTGTGAAAAATAGGGAGACTCCCTCCTAAATAGGGAGAGTTGGCAACTACATGTATGTGTCCATTTGAACAATATATTTACACATGTAAACAATAGCACATGCACATTTCTCACAAGTCCTAACTCCTGTCAATCAACCATTGTTGAAAATCCTGAAAAAAGTTATTATTTTCGTCATTGAGCTACCCTAGACACACTGTATAACAAATTCCTTTGTAATAATGAAATGAGATTGAAGTTTGAAAAACTGTTTTACAGACATGCACACAATTGCAACATGGGAGTCAACGTCTTAAAAACAGTTGTTGAATACAGTGTATTTATAAATGTCCCTGTATTGATAAGTAGTTGTATGACGTACATAATTTTTTACTTATTTTAAACAACATTTATTGTTATACATTCCTGTTTATTATGACACATTTCTGGGCTTGCATGATTATTTACTGGGCCTATATTTTTTTTTAAGTGATCACAGGGATCACCCTGGGTTCAAATGGAATGGGGATATTTCTCCCATCGATTTCTTGAGAGGGAGGTTTTTTTAGATGTGGGTGAGATATTTTCAAGAATCAACAAAATTACAATAGTATAACACTTGTCTTTTTGCAAGATTTTATTTTTCGAAAGATAATTCTTGATTTTGAGTTGCTCCATTCCTTTAGTGCTGTTCTAAAGTCAAACTTTGTCATCTCAGCTCCACCAATCATAACACGCATCAATTGGTCACGTTAATGCTCTGCTGATAACCTATTCCTCAAGGGGGTTGTGACTGAATTTTGGTCTGAAAATGCTTGCTCACAGTCACTGGTGTAGATAGGGTGGGCAAGGGCAAACGAGGCCAGCATCAGTAGGTCTGGAAAGTCGTCTCCATGGTACTCCTTTATCAGACCCCACAAGTCAGACATTGAATGCCTTAGGTACCCTTGAGGCTTCACCACTTGCTTCAGCTGCAGTATAAGAGTATAAAGATGTATCATGTATAGTTATTGCTTATTATTAATTAATGATTGAACATAATCTTAAGTCAACAATAACTTAAATCATAGTGTGCTATACTTACAGTTCAAAACCGATTTACTGGTTCTAACCTTCTTTACATTCATCCTGTACCTTCTCTGCGTCAATGATGGCAGGGGCTGTGGTCAGTTGTTTGTTGACATCATGGATCTACAGAAAGAATGCCATCTGCAGACTAAAACTACGAGATATAATATTGCATTTTGAGAATTTAAGAGCGATATTTCTGAAAACGAGGGGTAAAAATCGCGATATTGCGGCCAAAAGTTATCCCTGTGATCATGAGAACTTGCAGATGTATGACAACAGTAGTGTTGCATGCTCATTCTGTTACCAGAATGCATATATATATATATCAATATGAGAGTTTGAAAAAGAAAAACATTGCCATCTTCGCTTCAGAGCATGGAACCAGATCTAGAAAATGTACAGAGCTAATTATATATAAATTATAAGATTAATAAAGTTATACTTCATGTTAAACATGATTCATGAAGTGTATATGAATATATAGTTTTATTAAGTAAATATTTAGAACAGCAACAATTTTAATTACAAAATGAATTTTGTTTTTGATATATTTCAATTTTGTATGAAACCACTCTGGACAAAAACAATGCAGTATGGAAATATATAAATGTGAAAAAACCAAGTTTCAGTCAGACACTATATATAGTTGTCAGGGACAGATTTAATTTTTTTTATATAGGACATATTGAGATAGTGTCAGCTTGTTTGTATGTTTTATTGGGGTTCAACGTCCCTTCAACTCATGTATATGTCATATTGAGATAGTGTCTGCTTGTGAAGTTGCACACTGATGACGACTTTATAGTGCTGTCTCACTTAAATGTCATGCTGCATAAACATTGACATGATACTTCACTTGGCCACATTATCCTTACTCCGAGCCAACCTGTCCTTCTCCTACCCAGAGATACTGAGCACTTAGCAGGGAGTGAAAAGATAACCTAATTTTAATGTCTTGGGTTTGATGTGTCCAGTATTGGAACCCTCGTCTATAAGAACAAGAGGAGAATGCTTGAACTCTGAGCCATCACACTGGTGATTTAGTTTTGTATTAATATTTACATATATATCAAACAGTATAGAAATGACTAATTACTGTATCTGATCTTATTGTAGACTGGAATACTGAACTGAAATTCTGAAGATGTTTGTATAAGTGTATGATTTGTCAGAACAAATACAGATACATAGCATGAACACAGCCAGATAAACAAGAACGACATCAGTATGGATAATTTACAGCAGTTACAAGCAAGGTACATGTATACAAGAAACATAAACTTTTTGAAGTCAAAGTATATATGTATGTAAATTGTTTTCTAGTATTATCATGATCATGGTACACGTATATAGCAAACATATATACACTTCATAAAAACATGTATATGTACATATATATGTAAATGTTTACTATTATTACAAGCTTAAGATTAAACAACAAACGCTCTGTACACTTTATAAAGTCATGTACATACATATAGTTTTTCTTTTATACAAAGTCAAAGTGCACAGTACAAATCAAAATCTATATGAAGCCTTGTACATAAATATTTACACTTACCGGTATATAAATTGAATGCAAACAGTTTATTTTTCATAAAATGTAATGATTTTTGTAATTTTGAATTATTCTACTTAAACAAGCGTAAAGTTAGAGTTCACATCTGAATGCTGTGGTATTGAGTTGTACCTTTGACAGTGTTCAAATGATAAACCGACCAGCAATTTTATAACCCTAGTTGGTAATAGTCAATAGTTGAATTTTATCTCAGACAATTTGAAATTTTAATATGACTTTATTTAATAGTTTAATAGCTATAGTTGTACTGACATATACATGTATAGATTATATACAAATACATTTTCTCTTACATGTACTTTATATAAGTTACCTGTCCCCGTTTGATATCTATTTTCACTTTACTTTTTCTTTTATTCAAGTAATACAAGTCTCAGTGATATAGATGTGACAGTCAGTCATAATGGACTCGCCAATGGAAATGTTGATTCTGTAACAGATTCTTCAACATTTGATGTAACAAGTGCAGACTCGGACCCCTCAAGTGAAGAACAGGAGATGTCCAATACAGTGACCAGCTTGACCCCTGACAGTGATAGTCAGTCTCAAGCTGACCAACTGGACAACACAGTGTTGTGTAATGGAGGAAGTGTAAACGTTTCTCCCGGACTAGACTCTAAATCTGATAATGCGTCACAGAATAAAACATCACAAACAAATAGCAGTTTCACCATGCCACGTTTGGACAAGTCAGATTGGTACACGCAGTCATGTTTTAAAAAATATTGGAGAAATTATAATCAGGCAATGTCCTGGTGTAGAAAACATTTAGAAGTTACCCAGAAATTATCGCAGAAAACTGCTAAGAGGCAACACATTTATGACAGGACTCCTCCCACAAATATGTCATACAATCCATACAATCCATACCAGCATTTGCAATCTCCATATCCATACAGTTACCCTGGGTACTTCCAAGGATGGGGTTCTCACCAGAGAGGAGGAGGGACAAGGGTAGGACAAGGCAGGGGTCGTGGTCTTGGTAGAGGAAGAGGAAGGGGACAAAGAAATAATGCATCCCCAAGACCAGGAAACACAAGAAAAGTAAAACAGCAAAGAAAGACTGAAAATGAAAGTGAAGTGTATGAAATGGAAATTACTGATGAGATGAAGGATTTCTTTGTTATATCTGAGCAACACAAAAAAGAAAGAGGTAAGTTTATTCCAATAATTTCATTTTATTAAACAGAGTGATCTCCCCTTATATACTCTCCACATAAATACATTTTCACTCAGTGTTACGATTATAATTTAGCCATTACACCATGAATTATAAAATCACAATAACCAATAAAATTTCATAAAATAATCTTCTATGCCTATCCAAAGAAAATATGAAAGAAAGATTTTTATTGGCTCTAAATACTGAAAAGGCATACATGTACATGCCAACTTTTCAAAATTTTCATTGGGGAGATATCATTTGTATAATTGTCTATAAAGTACATGTACATGTGCTTACAATGCTACATACGGTGTATTACTTTGACATGAGATTAAAACAAGTTTTATGGAATAATGAAGATAAGAAAAGTCAAAAATGAGGGTCGAAAATCGGGAGTCTCCCTCTTAAATAGGAAGACTTATGGCAAGTATGATTAAATGTCATAGATCATCATATTATTGTGGTGATAATAGCCTATATGTACAAAGGGAGGCATCTTACAAAACCAGTTCTTGCCATACAAGCTGAAGATTAAGAAGTGGTCCAGAGGTAACTCTTATGCACTTACCAAAATCTATAGTATTTTCCAATATTACACACAAATTCTTATTGTGAAATGCTATTTATACATGGCATTATTTGGCAACAATCAATAAAAAAATCAAGGCAAAAAAGTCTCAATTAAAAATGTATACATACTTTATTTGTATAGCCTGTTTAAAAACCATATACCTCTCTATTGAAATTTTATGCAGTATATATATTTCTCCCATATCTAATCCATGCAGAACACCCATGAAGGATATCTCTGTCTTACATCACATGGTTTTGCTGTCTTACATCACATGATGAAATAGACAATCAAATGACGTCACTTCTTAATTGTAACATTGTGAATGCAGCATAAATATGGCATGCACGTTTCTCAAATTTCAATCGCTCCATACATAAAAAGTAATCAACCCATCGAAAAACCCTTTCATTTGATAGTTTAAAGTATCCCTATCTTCCACTAACATATATAAAAGATTCTTTTAATTTGTAAAAAAAAATCAAAATGCATTATGATTAAAATATTAATGTAAACTATAATAAGAGTCTTTACAAGAAGTCATTTCAAGTGATCCTTTTACTGCTACAGTATCCATTGTTCTCATTTTCTAATTCATTTCCATAATATTAAAAATTAACTACATGAAAATAATTGTGCTTCTTTGAAAATGTACCGATAAACAGACAATTTTCAATGTTTATATAGTTAATGTGTATATTTTTAAAAATTACCTTCAAGTGATATTCTCAAAATATAAATGTGGCAAATAAGAAGTCAGCATATAATTTGAAACAGATAAGAAATAAAAGGAAGTAACTCGATAATCTCACTTTTATTAGGTGCTGCGTCCTCCAAGATAAAAAATTATTTCATTGATGTGCATCAAAAATCCACATATCATAAATGATCAGTACCGGTATTTCTAAGCACCATGGCCATGGTTCCTAAATTTTGTGCTGTTTTGAGTGTTGAATTCATATTTGACTTTTGTATATACATGTACAATTATCATCTAATTTGTTATTCTGTTAGTTTTTCAATTATTGTTAAACATCAGAATACAAAAATGTGAATAGTAAAAAGTTTGGTAGTACATGTACAAATCAATTACCTATTCTCTTTTTCAGAAGCAAAGAGAATAGAAAAAGAGAAAGAGGCTCATGTCAGCTTGGAAGGAGGTAAGTAGTACATACATTATTAGATTAATGCAGTCTTTCTATAGCTAGTGTTTAAATTACTAGTGCAGACTTCCTATAGAGACTTCACACAGATACCATAATAAACTGGAAATTTAAAGGGCCACTGGACTAAATTTACCTGGATGGAGGGCAACTCACAAGTGTTGACTGTATAATCCTACTTAATTTGGCCATTTTCACAGAGTCACTACTGATTCAAATACAAAAACTTTTCGCCCGTCGTGCATTAACTTTACACATTTTCGACTTCTTCTCAAGAACTACTGGGCCAATATCAACCAAATTTGGCAGGCAGTACTCCCATGGGAAGTTGCTTTAAGTTTGCGAATTAAAAGGGACTGGCCCCCATAGGGGCCTCTTAAGAGGGTAACATTAGGTTCATTTTTAAAAATCTTCTTACAAACCAATGCTTTGATTACTTTCATATTTGATGTGCATGATCCCTGAGCCAATGTTTACAAAGTTTGCGAAACGAAAATAAAAACTGAATAGACGACCCACTTTCACTTTTCTACCTCTTTTCAAAAATCATTTAGCTAATATTTTTTTTAAACTTGGTAGGAAGTTTCCCTAAGAAAGTGTGATTCAGTTGTGTTCAAATGACGGGTTCAGCCTCCAGGGGGCACCACTAGGGGTCAAAAATGGGGGAAATTGTACAAAATTGAAAAATCTAAAAATCTAGAAGGACTAGAGCTTAATGCTCGCATTTGTAGTAATCTTGGGGCAAGGAGAACGAAGCTTGTTATAAGGGTGACCATGGGGTTGAGAATAAGTTACACGTTAATTTGTAAAATCTTCTGTTAATGTTTGTATATATGTATACCACTATCCTTGAGCGTGGAACACCATGTTCATCAAAATCAGAACACTATCGTAAGGATTCGGCCTAAAACTCGTAACACATGCCATAAATACTCCTTGTACTATCATATCAACGCTGTACAATACTCATCCCCATCAACCTTCAGGTCCAACTTGTGGACTAAGTGTGGTCCCTCCGTCCCATTCCCATCTCATCATGAGTTATAAATTTTGTGGTGGTATACTGGAATCAAGTTGTCTGTCCTTCCATCTGTCTGTGGGCTCCTCCTAAACTGCTGAACTGAGTTCAACAGCACTTGGTACAATGTATGGCTACATCCTGACAAGGTGCACAATATATATACGTTTGAGTAATTACCTCCCCTTTAAACAGAGTTTATGTCCCTTTATCAAAAAACCTTTGTACATCTACTCCTCCTTAACTTCTGAAATGATTTAAACTACACTTGCTTCAATTTATCGACACACCCTGTATAGGTGTATAATCTATTCAAATTTAGGTTACTTCCCTTTTTAGTCCATCTGGACCGAAGGTCCAAGGTGGACTTTTCTCATACAAATCCCGTCCATCGTCCGCGGTCCGTCCGTCGTTAACCTTTCATGTTTTCGACCTTTCTTCTGAACCACTGAACCAATTTTATCCAAACTTGGTAGGAAGTATCCCTAGGGGAAGGGGGATTCAGATTTGTTCAAATGAAGGGGCTGGACCCCCAGGGGACGCCACTAGGGGGGAAAAGGGGGGAAAATTGACAAAGCTTCAAAAATCTTCTTCTAATAAACTAGAAGGCCTGGAGCTTAATGTTTTGGTTTGTATTAACTTTAGGGCATGGTGAACCAAGTTTGTTCTAGGCATGATCCTTGGGTCAAAAATAGATTACGCATTTTAGGGTCAAAGTTCAACACTATGGCAAATATGTTAACTTTTCATATTTTCGACTACTTGTCCAAAATGTCTGGACCAATTTCATCCAAACTTGTAAGGAAGTATCCCTAGGGGAGGGGATTCAGTTTTTTACAAATGAAGGAGCTCAGCCCACAGGGGGCGCCACTTTGGGGTCCAAAAGGGGGGAAAATTTGACAAAATTTGACAAAATTTCACCTAATAAATTAGAAGACCTAGAGCTAAATGTTTTGATATGTAGTAACTTTAGGGCATAGAGAACAAAGTTTGTCAAAGGCATGAAGTTGGGGTCAAAAATAGGTTACGTGTTTTGGGGTCAAAGTGCAACACTATATATATAGCAAACATGTTAACTTTTCACATTTTTGACTTCTTGTCCAAAATAACTGG
>JAUMGZ010000017.1:3794-18328 GCA_032359645.1 Pododesmus macrochisma | reverse complement strand
AGAGTGCAAATTTTCTCACGCTCGCGATCGCTAAGGACGAGATCAGAAGTCTTCGACTTCTGAACCTCGGCCAAAAAACACCCTAATATCTATCAGTATTCAATATATTACTTATATATGTTTCCTTGATAATCACACAAACCAATAATTCACTATGACCAAAAATACAAGTAGGCGTACCTGTCCGATGTGGCCGGTCAAAATCGTCTGCAAGACAATGCGATCGACTTGTAGAACCATTTTCAGTTAAATGTGTCGAAATAACAAATTGAATATTGTTGGACACTTATTCATAGACAAAGCAATCGTTGATGAAATAACTTCCAAAATCTTCGAAAACAGCAGAAATAAGCACAAGCGAGGTCGTCACTGCGATAGACATTTTGGCAGCCCCTACATTTGAACAAATCTGAATCCCTTTCCCCTAGGGATACTTCTTACCAATTTTGGATGAAATTGGTCCAGTGGTTTAAAAGGAGAAGTGGAAAATATTAATAGTTTATTATGGACGACCTACAACATATGACGTACACCATACGATAGACGACGGACGAGATTAATATGGGAAACGCACATCGAAATTGTGCGAATAATTATTGCACACATCTCATGAGTATATCAATTTTCAATTTTCAATTTCTTTATTCACTCATAAACCACAAATGGTAAAAGAGGTACATATAAGTATTCAAATACAATTTTGTGGTTTAAATATGCATAACTAGCAAAACAATCTTCGTCTTTTGCAAGCGTTTGTGTCTTATTTGGATGACTCAACGCAACAGAGATCAAAATTATTCTGCATATTAATGAGTTATGCGCAATAATTAAGCACACAAATCTCGTTGTGCATTCTTTTTCATTCCTCTTTATATGTCTTTTTAATCTTGGCGTGTTTTTCAAATCACTGAGAATTTTTTAATCTCGCTGGGTATTTTTACAATTATTGTAATCCCTATAGTTTTGACGATAATGACGTGCCATACTTAACATCCATCTGGTTGAAATAGGCCATCAAGTTACAACATGCCAAACTATTGCGTGTAAGGACTAGGCTTTCAAGTTTCAAGAAGATTTTTGAAATTTTGTCATGATTTTTTGCCTAAGCAGCGCCTATGCGTGGGGTTAGCAAAAATCCCCTACCTGGGCTATTTCATGGCAGAAAAAGACAACTTTTTATCTAAAAGGAAAAATACTCTGCTTGTAGCATAGCAAGAGTTGTGGTTCTTGCACACTACATGTCACCTAAATATCCTAAGCATGTTTCATAAAGTCAAATTTAAAAGTTATGCATCCGACAAGTATATTTGAAAGAATAAGTTTTTATTCTTTTAAAGGGGAGATAACTCCGAGTATAGTTGACCAAGAGCTGTGGTTCTTGTGCATTGCCCACCGTCTCATAGTGCTTATCATTTTAACTCGAATAGTTTAGGAGTTATGGTCTAAACAAGCTTTTGTGATAGAATGCCAAAGTTTTTCTTTAAAGGGGAGATACTTCTGTGTAAAGTTGACCAAGAGTCGTGGATCTTATGCACTGCACATCATTTCATAGTGCTCATCATTTGTAACAAATGTCATGAAAATATTTTACAAGTTATGCTCTGGACAAGCATGTGTGAACGCATTAGTAAGTGTTTTGTGCTAAAGTGGAGATAACTTTAGGTATAAATGACCAAGAGTTGTGGTTCTTGTGCACTGCACATCGTCTCAAATGATTATCATTTGTACCGAATATCATGAAAATATATCAAAAGCTTTAAGAGCGATGCTCCAGACAAAGCGTGGACTTAAGGGACGAACAGACAAAGCGACAGCTATAAGCTACAACAAAATCTTTCGGGAGCAAAAAAGGTGAAAGTTGACATATATGCCATAGTGCTGATCTTTGACCCCCAAATGTGTAAAAAAAATTGTGACCCAAGGGTCAGGCCTTGAACATACTTTGTTCTTTATGCCCGAACATTAATATATACCAAAAGCATTAAGCTGCAGACCTTCTATTTTTTGAAAGATTTTTGAAATTTTGGCCCGCTTGTGGTTCCGCCTGGTGGTGTAGCCCTTTCATTTGAACAAATCAAAAACCACTTCCCCTAAGGATACTTTCTACCGATTTTGGAAGAAAGTGGTCTAGTCCTTTGGTAGAAGATGTTGAAAATGTGAAAAGTTTGCGACAACGGACGACATACAGGAATTGTATGAGAAAGCCCACATTTGGACCTTTGGTCCAGATGGACTTAAAAACAAAGAGAATCTTCTAAAGTCGTAACTCAATGGACATGGGCTAAAAAAGGAAAGCTTAGACGCACATAGAAAAAAACAACTTAATATTCACAAACTAATGTAACTAATTTAGTACATATAATGTATTTAATAAAATCATGTCTTAAAACATCCTTAATACAAGAGAAGCACCTGAAGTGATTGATGCTCCCAAAATATACTAGACTTAGGAGCTATGTTTGGTCAGTACCGGTTAATCTATCAGATATAAATTTCTACTAATTTGAGGCAGAGGCTACCTGAATAACTTTGTTAACGAGTTACTATGGCAACGGTTATTTTCGAAACACCTGCCCTTGTGCTTAGGGTAGCAAATAGCCCCTAAATAGACAATTTCATGACAGAAAAAGACAATTACATAGCAGAAAAAGAAATTTATTCATATAAAAGGGCAATAACTCTGCTTAAAACAAGTTTCATTACGTAAAATTTTAAAAATTATGCATCTAAACTAGCATATGTGAAAGAATAAGTTTTTCGTTTATAGGGATGTCGAATATTGCTTCCTACCAATGTTGGTTTGGTAAAATGGAAATTTCTATTTTTTCCCCAAGTGATGCCCTTTGATGCCTCCTACAAATTTTGATCGAAATTGGTCCGCTGTTTTTTCTGAGACGTCAAAAATGTGAAGAGTTAACATACAAGGCTTTTGTAAAAGTTCACCTATGACCTAAGCTCCAGATAAACTAAACTCATCAATGAACGAACACGATATATGCATATAAGGAGTCCACAGTGCACGTGTCCAGGTGGTACCAACGGTACGTGCGTGCGGTTTCCAATTGTACGTGTTAGTTTGTGCAATTGGAACTGACTTGAACCAGTACATTTTACATCACAATGTTATGGTTGATCAGCGTGTTTTCTTGAACTTATCAACACAGACACTAGGTTGCATGGTTTATCACCTGTGTGCATTCTTTGATGTGTCTGTAGACTACTCATCTGCGTAAATATCTTACCACAAACATCACATAAATAGCGTTTATCACCTGTGTGTATTCTATGGTGTATCCGTAGGTTTTGTGACAATGTAAAAGCCTTACCACAGACATCACATGTATATGGTTTATCACCTGTGTGTGTGTGTTTGTGCTTCTGGAGACTGCTTAACACTGTAAAATCCTTACCACAGACATCACATGTATATGGTTTATCACCAGTGTGTATTCTATGATGACGCTTTAGATCAGTTGATGATACAAACACCTTACCACATAAATCACATTTATATGGTTTTTCACCTGTGTGTATCTTGCGATGGTCCTTTAGGTGAACATTCTGTGTAAACCCCTTACCACAGACATCACATTTATATGGTCTATCACCTGTGTGTATTCTGTGATGTCTCTGTAAACCAGCAATCTTTATAAACTCCTTACCACAGACATCACATTTATAAGGTTTATCACCTGTGTGTACTCTGTGATGTCTCTGTAAACCTTCAAACTTTATAAACTCCTTACCACAGACATCACATACATATCGCTTTTCACCTATGTGCATTTTTGTATGTGCCTGTAGACTACACAACTGTGTAAATCTCTCCCCACAGACATCACAATTTGTTGGTTTATCGCCTGTGTATATTTTATGATGTCTCTGTAAGCTTTGTAACCTTGAAAACTTTTTATCACAGAATTCACATTTATATGGTGTATCATCTGTGTGTATACGTTTATGACTCTTGAGATTTCCTAAGGCTATAAAATCCTTACAACAGATATCACATGCATATGGTTTATCACCTGTGTGTATTCTTTGATGTTCCTGTAAGTGTTGGGCCATTGTAAACCCCTTACTACAGACATCACATTGATATGGTTTTTCACCTGTGTGTATTCTTTTATGTATTTTTAGGTATTGTAACCATGTAAACCTTTTCCCACAGATATCACATGCATATGGCTTATCACCTGTGTGTATTCTTTGATGTCCCTGTAGGGTGTGTGACTGTGTAAACCCCTTACCACACACATCACATTTAAATGGTTTAGAATCTGTGTGTAGTCTTTGATGTTGCTGTTGGCCGTGTAACGTCGTAAACCCCCTACTACAAACGTCACATGTGTATGGTTTAACACCTGTGTGTATTCTTTGATGTCTCTGTAGGTTACCTAATGATGTAAACCCCTTAACACAGATGTCACATATATACGGCTTAACACCTGTGTGTATTCTTTGGTGTATCTGTAGGTTACTTAACCTTTTAAACCCCTTACCACAAACACCACATGTATATGGTTTATCAACTGTGTGTATTTTTTTATGTTTCTCAAGACACATTGAGTTTGTGCTTCTTTTTCCACAGAAATCACATTTTAATTGTTTATCATCTGCTTGAGCACATTTTGTGCAATGGGAATCTAAAAATGCCTGAAAAGAAAAATATTTAACAGTAAACAAAAAAGGAAAAATACATAAACTGTGTGAATGGGATCACGAGGTTTTTTTTAATAAATAAATTCTACAAAATCCTGACATAAGTATTGTGAACATTTTCCTCACAGATCTATTTAAAATGTATATTTTATATTTTCTTAAAATCCTAAATTAAATGTGACATTATTGGTTAAAAATTCTAAATTTTGCCATTACAGTTCAATTTCTAAATAAGGACAAGTGAATCACTGGAAGTGATGGATGCTCCCAAAAATATGCTTGACTTAGGAGTCATGTTTTGTCAATACAGGTTAACCTTCAAGTTAGAAATAAGAGTCTGCCAATTAAAGGTAGAGGCTACCAGTGTAACTATTTTACTATAGCAACAGTTTTTTCCAAAACACCTCCCCTTGTGCTTGGTGGTAGTTGTTCAGGAGAAGATGTCGAAAAGGTGAAAAGTTTATGGACACACGTAGCATGGCGAACGACATAGTCTCAGGTGACCGAAAGATTGGAACCAGGATGTAGCCTGAAGTTGAAACTCATCAGGGTAAGATAAATTACCAAGTGTCAGATGAATACATTTCTGAATTTTGAAAAAAAAAATCTGGAAAACCTTCATACCGACGGGATATACAAAAGGGCAAGGGTAACACTAAATGCCCCACACCCTTTATAACTCGGAGTTAAATGTTTCTGCCGCCCGCATCACCACCCCCTACCATTTCTTATTAAACAAGAGGCACATTGGTCCTAAACGTCCATCTAGTTTAAATGGGCCTATATGTAAATTTTTGGCATTTGAAAACTTTTGATTGTATGGTTATGCCTTGAAAAAAGTTGATTCTCCATGCCCTCAAGTTGCTTTAAACCAAAGCATTAAGCACTAGGCCTTCTAGTTTATAAGAAAGGATTTTTGAATTTTTTTCAAATTTTCCCCCTTTTGGACCCTAAATTTGCGCCCATTTGAACAAATCTGAACCCCCTTCCAAAAGGGATGACAAGTTTCTTACCAAGTTTGGATGAAATAGATCCAGTTGGTTTAGGACAAGAAGTTGAAAATGTGAAAAGTTAACATTATGTTTCTGTAAATTATATATATATAGTGTTGAACTTTGACCCAAAAACATGTAACCTATTTTGGACCCAAGGGTCACACCTTCAACAAACTTAGTTCTCCATGCCCCAAAGCTACTACATACCAAAACATTAAGCTCTAGGCCTTCTAGTTCATTAGAAGAAGATTTTTGAAGTTTTATCAAATTTCCCCCCTAGTGGTGCCCAGCCCCTTCATTTGAATAAATCTGAATTCTCTTCCCCTAGGGATACTTCCTACCAAGTTTGGATGAAATTGGTCCAGTGGTTTAGGAGACAAAGTCGAAAATGTGAAAAGTTTACGACCAACGGACGGGATTTGTATGAGAAAAGTGGGACTGTCCACTAAAAAAGTGTGAACAACATTATACAGATGTAATAAATACAAAAATTAAAAACATTTTCACCATAACATTATCATTTTTCATTGGCTCTCATAAATATTATGCATTCAGTGATCATCCTTAATCACGACAGAAATCATAATGGGGCGTCAATTTCTAAATATTTCAAGAGGAGTATCCGCCTTGGCCCCCTTGTCTAACAGTCAACCAATTTAAGTTGGCGGACAGGTGTGTATATATTTTTTTATAGTCTGAATGGCGCCTATGTTATTGAACATGCTCAAGATTTTATTGAGATGAATGTGTATGCTCCACACTTTATCAAAATCAAAAAAGAAATGTCTATAGTTGAGAAGTGACAAAAATGTTAGATGAAAACAATTCACATTTTCCCCCCATACAAGCAGAGTAAGGTCACATAAACCAACGAAAATAAGAGATTACATATTTGTAAGGAAAGATTTAAATGATCTAAACAACACAAAAGTGAATTAGTATGATAAAAAAGTATATACTTTAACCTGTTTGTCCACTGGTTGGTTTTGGTCTGCAATGATTTCTGTTTTTATTCCTGAAAGTAATGATTAAAAGCACACATTACTAAACAGACAGAATTTCTGCTTAAATATTGTCTGAAAAAGAATTCAAAATGTAGTTGTTTCTTGAAATCATTTTAAACAAATGTTGTCATATAACAGCAAAACATGATCTTGGCACACAATTTATTAAGATCGATTTGTTATTCCCAAATCAATTTTTTATCAAAAAAATTATTTAGAATTTTCACCCAGAGTTATATTTTTGCCTTCACAAAAGTTGATTCTCTATAGCTATTCTCAAATAATACCTTGCACGCAATTAAGCTATAAGACTGTGTGGGTTAAGTTTTAAAAAATATTTTTAAAATATTTGTCAAATTATCTTATTTTGGACCCCTGGAAGTCAAACCCCATCATTTATACAATTCTGAGTTTGCTTCCTAACAACTTTAGTTGAAATTAGTCTTAGCGTTTTGGAGAAGTCTAAAATGTGAACATTTTAATGGCAAGAACGAGATTTAATTTGATAGGAAAAGTTCGACTTGCTCCTCTGGTATACATGGACTATCTCCAGAAATTTACAAAAATGTTTTTGTATAATAAAACTTTCAATGTTCTGAACTAAATGTTTAGTTTAATATTATACTTAAAGACTAAATGTAGGATGATACCTAATTAAAAAGTATGTACATGTACTGTGTCTTTCATGTATTAAATGTTGTTTTTAAATTTTAAACACTATCTGCTGAAGTAAATTTTTATGCCTTAAATTAACAAGAGGCCCATGGGGCCTTAACGTCCATCTGGATTGGCATTTGAATATTTGTTATCCTAGGGTCACTTCTTGAACACAAAGTTGGTTCTCCATGCTCTAAAATTACTACAAACCAAGCATTATGCACTTCTAGTTTATATGAAGATTTTTGAAATTTTATCAAATTTTCCCCATTTGGGCCCCCAAGTGAAACTCTCTGAGTACCTAGCCCCGTCATTTGAACAAATCTGAATCCCCTTTCCATAGGAATATACTTCCTACCAAATTTGGATAAAATTGGTCTTGTTGTTTTCGACAAGAAGTCGAAAATGTGAAAAGATAACATTTTTGCTATATATATATAGTGTTGCACTTTGACCCCAAAACGTGTAACCTATTTTTTACCCAAGGGTCACGCCTTGAACAAACTTTGTTCTCTATGCCCTAATGTTACTACATACTGAAACATTAAGCTCTAGGTCTTCTAGTTTATTAGTAAAAGATTTTTGAGATTTTGTCAAATTTCCCCCTTTTGGACCCCAAAATGGCGCCCCCTGTGGACTGAGCCCCTTCATTTGTACATATCTGAATCTCCCTTCCCTAGGGATACTTCCTACCAATTTTGCATGAAATTGGTCCAGTAATTTTGGTCAAGATGTCATATGAAAAGGTAATATATTTAATATAGTGTTGAACTTTGACCCCAAAACGTGTAACCTATTTTTGACCCCAGGGTCACGCCTTGAATAAACTTGGTTCTCGTTGCCCTAAAGTTACTACATACCAAAACATTAAGCTCTGGGCCTTTTAGTTTATTAGAAGAAGATTTTTGAAGTTTTGTCAATTTTTCCCCATTTCCCCCCCAAGTGGCGCCCCCTTGAGGCTCAGCCCCTTCATTTGAACAAATCTGAATCCCCTCCGCCTAGGGATACTTCCTAACAAGTTTGGATAAAAATGGTCCAATGGTTCAGGAGAAGAATATATGAAAAGTTAACGACGACGGACGACTGACGGGATTTGTATGAGAAAAGTCCACCTTGGACCTTTGGTCCAGATGGACTAAAAACGAGCCAATCAAATTCTTATCACTGAAGAAAAATTCAGGGAGGGGGTAATTGTTATTTGTAATTGTTGTAATTAATTACATTTTTTCCCAAGTAATTGAGTGTAATTTGTAATTGATATTTTTCTTAATTACATGTAATTGTTATTAAATACATTTAAAATGTACTGTTATTTCAGTTAGTTTTCAATTACAACTGATCATGAATATATAAAAATCAGATTTTATAATTAAACTTTTAGAAATAAAAGAACATAAAGTACACCAATAATAGTTGATAAATAGTTAAACCTGAAGATATTTATTGAACTAAAATGGTAAATTTTGCCTCAAAAATAAATAAAATTAAACCACTAACATTTCAAAATAGTTATACAAAGTGATTTAGTGATAGCTAGAGGATTAAATTATGAAACATCCTATCATCTTATGATCTTAAAATAAATTTCAGTCACTGATTACTTTTGTATATTCAATTCTTTATTACTTTAATCTACAAGAGTGAAAGTTAATTGACACAAGAAATTACCTATTGTTCATCAAATGGTGTTTAGTGATACACATACCTTATTGTCTTGAGGCAGTCATTGGAGAAAGTAAAAATGAAAAGTTAATTGATCTCGTTTTTCAAAATACACAATTTACAATGACTGTTTGATTTTAATATGATTTTTTTCTTATGAAACTTCAATCTTAACATATTTTAATGTGTGGGGCCTTTATCAAGTTCATGTACATGTAGCTTTATTCTCCATAGCTGTGGACAAAATATGAAGGAATGCACATTTCCTTCACAGTACAGGTTGGGGTTAAAGTGTTCAAAAATTGTTAATACTTTTAAATACCTTTCACTGCTCAAAGGTATATTTTGTCAGCGATATAGAATTTTTTGGGGAAATCTAATAAACAGTGTCTCGGGATTACCTGTGAACTTCTCTAAAAATTCAAGTACCACAAGTTCTGTTACATAGCATATAACTAACTCTCATTCAAAGGATCATAAAAAATATAAAGAACACACCACAGAATATGTACGAAGCTTATCGGTATATGAATTTGCTAAGCAGCTTTATGTTTTGAAAAATATTATTTGTAATTGTAATTTTAATTAATTACATTTGCAAAATGGTGTAATTATAATTGTAATTGTAAGTGCACTTTTTCAAAGTAATTGAAATTAATTACATTTCTATGTAAAAAAAAATTTTAATTGACACCATCACTGGAGAATATACATGTATATAAATGTATCTTCATTTAGAGCATATTTTATTCAATACCCTTGTAACTCAATATCACAATATATTTGTTTCCTTATTTACAGTGACCTTGACAGTGCACTTTTGCATAATGCAACCCAATATCAACTCTGTCAAAAGAAAAGTGATATAATCCAACTGATAATAATATATACAGAATATTTTTGTTTTAATGATGAAAACTTTATATATCATTGAGTGGGATCACTTTTTTTTTTTAATGAATCTGTAGCATGTGTAAAATATAAATATACATCAGCATGCCATGATGCTTTTATATACAAGGGGTGAAAATGTGCTCTGACATATGCTTCATTTTTTACAGTAGAATGGGTTGTTATACAGCGGAATGACACAGAAGTATCCTGGAGGGTATACGTAACACATGTGTAGCAGGAAACGCTTACCATAATGATATTGTGAGTGCCTGGTTTTGCTTCTTGTTTTTTAATAGAAGTTTGTGATGTTTCCTTTTTTAGTTAATAAAAGTAAATTTTGTTATTTTTTCTGAGTACTAGTGCATCCAATGTTTTCCATTTTTTTGCCCATGCATGTTCATGTTCTGTTAATTGCAGCTTTAGAATGTCGTCTTTGTTTTTCATATTTACTTTTTTAAGTAATGAGGTTTGTCTCGAAGTATCATTACCTGTAGAAGACAATAAGCTTTCTCCAGTAGTTAACACACTCTCCAGACTGATGTTAAACTGACATTTATCTTCTTTTTGGTGTGCAGCTAATGTACCAATATCACTGAAGTTCGTATTGCATTTTCCACAGATAAATGTAACAGTTTCCATCATGAAGATCAAGTTTCCTTCAAAGATATAACATCTACAAGTCGCTGTCTACATCTCTTAGCCACTATGTCAACTGTAAAATGAAAACATAATGAATACAAAAATGCAACCTGAATCATGCCTCCGATAAATATGATATTTATAAGAGGAAGGAGCCAAAAACTCTGTGTGAGCTTCCCCGTCGCAAACCCCAGATCTTTCTCGAAGCTGCTATCATTAATGGACGCAAGAGAAGAATTAATTTTCAATAGACAAGACTTCAGTAAATCAAAGTTACAGAGCCAATGAGGCAACGGTGACAAAATTTCACGATGGTTATGATTGACAAAAACTATACCCAATAATTAATAATACAAAAATGTCTTGCCAAAATTTAAAATGTGCGCGCAGTCAAAACAGGAATTTTTATACGTATTCCTCTGGACACGTGTTTCAAACAACCCAGTTCTCATCAGCAAAAACAAATACTTGTGTTTCTGCTAACTCTACCTACCCTCATTTTTAGTAGGTATATATCAACATTGAAATTTTTGACCATTTTCAGACAAGCACCGTTGAAGTCATGATCAGCATCTCTGTCTCTGTATTGGCTGGCCTAGCGTCATATGCAAATTTAACTTATAAGATTTGTCGAAATTTCTACTATCCCTATTTCTTGCAGCCATTTACTGAAACACACTGCATGTATATATTTATATATATATATATATTTAGCTACAGCTGCACACTGCAGAGTTGGATTAAAATGAATTTGAGGAATTGATTTGTAGTGATAACTCATATATAGGTGTTGCCATTTTGAGGTGTCTAAAATAAATTAAGGTCTCTGTTGAAAGCCTACACAAATCATACATATATTCATGAATATTCAGACGGTAGGTTGACCGCAGGCATGCACAGTTATTTTTTTTGCCCGCCTTTTATAATCGCGGCCCAATAAAAATTTGGCCGAAGCTTAAGGATAATTTTCGATGTTTTTTTGTACATAATAAAATATTAAGGTATTTATAGATATGAGCAGGTTGGGACATATACATGAACAGGTAAGATCAAGTAATAAGAGGACGACAGGCGATAGATATTAAATAAATGACCTGTGTTTACCACCAATCGATCGGAGGTCAATTTCTCCTGTGTATTATATATATAGCATGGCGTCATGACTCTTTATATGCATAATGCAGTAGATAATTGGAAATATAGAAAGCAATAGACAGGAGGCAGTACGATGTCGCTTATGTCAGTTATGGGATTCCATATTAGTATGTTCAAGTCGTTGCTGTAATAAAATGTTTTGATAAAATGTTTTGAGATCAATAAGTAATCTTACCCTGGTTTCTAGATGTCAACAAATTAGGAGCAATATTATATTGATCTGTACAAAAACGACGCGGTCGAGGCTTGTTTACACGCATGTAAAGCGTCTTACCGAGAAAACGAAGCCGGGTAAATTACGGTCGGTTGACTGTATTACGGCCAAAGGGGTATCAAATTTGAAACAACAGAAAAAATGTTATCCAGGTCTTTGTATTGACTAACAAACAAAATTATTACCAAAAAGTCACCATAAGAACGAAGGTGCCGTACTTTTTTTATACACAACCGGTTCGCCTCGTGTCGGTACACTGATGAAGAGAATCCGCGATCCCGGGTTCAAATTCTGGTGGCACCATATCCCAAGACGTTAACATATGACTGTCTTCTCACTCCCTGCTTAACACGCAGCATTAATTGGTAGGAAATGGACTGGTTGGTTCGGTGTCAGTATAATTTGACCGAATGATGTATCATGTCAATATGTCTGCAGAGTGATATTTCAGTGATACAGCACTATAAAGTCGCCATAAGTGCGCACTGTCGCAATCAGACACCGTTTCAACATAGTTGCCAACTCTCCCTATTAAGGAGGGAGTCTCCCTATTTTTAACACACAAATTTCACTTTTGACATCAGTATAATTCCTAAACCTTGCTTATCAACTTGCTTTAACTTAGTGTATTGCACAGATCTGCTAAAATGAGGCAGTTTACACTACTTCTTTGTCATATAGGGCATTGTATATAGATAGTAAAGACATTTTAAGATTTCGCTACGCGCTTTCTTCCCCATGAAAATTTCAAAAAGTTGGCAAGTATGTTTCAATATGACCTAAAATGAGTTAAAGGGACGCTTAACCCCAATAAAACAAACAAACAAATCAATTTAACAGTGGCGCTTTTTAGTGTTTTTAAAATTAACGAGCTTAACAACATAGTGAAAACTTTGATCCTTGATGAACAGCTGCTAATATACAAAAGGAGGGGAAATTACCTGAACTGAACTTAACTTAAGTGGTAGTAGTGGTTTTGTACAAGCTTAACTTGACACAAAGTGCACTTGGTGTGCACTTCCTTAATTACACCCAAGTTAAACCCGAGATATATATTAACTGATTGTATGAATTATTTTGTGTTGTAATAAATATATTTGATGTTATTTCTAAAAAAAATTATTGCAGCTGACATGTAGATCTATATGCATACACTTAAGCTTGTGTCAATGTGTTGAATGTTAACAAGCCATACATGCGGTAGTAGTCTGACAGGTATAAATATAGACACGTGTGTTATGTTGTTTGACTGTCAAATGAATGGTCAATTACTATAAGACAATACATAGCAGACTACCAAAACTCCAATTCTAGTACGGCAATGCTATAACAGCATAATTATTAATTGTAAATAATAACTCTTTATCGTGAAGAAACTCCTTACCTCAACACTTTATTACTTATCATAGTACCAAGCATCTCATGATCAGATGTACATACAATATTTATCATCATACATCATGAAAAGTAAAAAATAACGACAATAAAAATAAAAGACTTGTACATATGCATATATACTTTATTATTTAGTACGAAAAAACTCGAGACCACTTAATGCGAACTTGAATCTGTGCGAAACCACTCGGATTCCCTCAAAGTGCACATAATGTGAGCTCCCGTGTGTACTATTGTGCACTATTGTGCAGTACAAGTTTAGACTGCCAAAGGAGGCTGCATTTGGTTTTAAACACAATCACGGTATACAATGTGTCATGTAGCTTCTGTTGAAGCACACCACCATTTTATTTTCTTATCGGATATTTCTAACCGCACGGAGAGCTTCTGTCCGCCGCCTATATTTGCACGTTTGAAAATTATCCTGGGGAAGGTTGGAATATATACAGCGACGGAAATTTTATTGTTCAGAATAGAAACATTAAGACACGTATATGGGCTTAAACATAAACCTATGTTACCCCCACTCTAAATCTTACCAAAAATATAAGAAATGGACGGGTTTTTTTTTTCTCTAAAATATACAATAAAGAATTAAATTTTATATGTACATATAATTTAAAGAATATTTGGCTACAATCTAGAGCTTTATCAATAGGTTAAAGAGAAATGCAGATATTGTGTGGAAAACCCCTCTTATCTAACGTGACTTAAAAAAACTAAAGACAATTCGATAACCCAAACGTTATCAATACAAAAATGCAATCTGAAACATGCCTCCGATAAATATGATATTTATAAGAGGAAAGATCCAATACTTCGTGTAATACTCAATCTGATCATCTAAACACATTGTTTCCAATAAAACACCATACCACGCGCATTTGACGATACAAACATAACACTACTCACAATAATGAACAAAATCCGACCTTCTAATCGTCATCACCAAGTTCATATAGATTGAACACAGTCTGACACAATTTACATGCTGTTTCTACCAAGATTAAGCCCCATGCAACCATCTAATCTCAACATTGAAGAATTCAATACTGCCATCCAACAATATAGTGTAGTATAGCATGCTTTCTACTGATAGAGGGGAAACCAAATAACCAAATTATATATTCTTTGTTATGTGTGATATAAAAGTTCAATTTTCAAGTCACGTGAGATTCAGTATGGCCTATACATGCATCATATACATACGTTCACTCTAAAAGACAACGAGATACTGTTTCAGGTAGATTTAATGGT
>JAUMGZ010000016.1:0-12118 GCA_032359645.1 Pododesmus macrochisma | reverse complement strand
AAAAATGCTTTGGTTTGTAGTAACTTTAGGGCTTGGAGAACCAAGTTTGTTCAAGGTGTGACCCTAGGGTCAAAAGTTTACAAATGCTAATCCAGATGGACGTTGAGGCCTGATGGGCCTCTTGTTTCTTTGTAGATCACTGAAATCTTTGTTTTCTCCTCAGATTTGATGTTGCATTACTTAAATTGAATTAAAACAGTATAACTATAGAAATATTCTCCACTTTTCAAAGGAGACGAGTCAAAACATTTTGATTTAAAAGTAATCTCATAAACTTACTACGTTTATTTTCTTTCTTTTTCAGTATGACTTTAATTGAATTTTATGAACAAGATGAGATTCTAAAACTCCGTCAGGCCAGTCTGAAGAAGGAGGATGCAGATGTACAGTTAGAATTAGAAAAGTTGGAACGAGAGCGAAATCTTCACATTCGAGAATTGAAAAGAATACACAATGAAGATAACTCTCGGTAGGCAGTTATTTATGTTTTATCATACAGCTAGAATGTTATTCAATTGCATAAAGCCATTACATAATTATATAATATGCAACACGTTACATATAACCTCAAGCTGTTTTGATTGGCTGCATGGCCCACACCCATCCTGTTCTGATTGGCTTTGACTTGATTATGACGTCGCATAACAATGATATGACGTCATAATTCATTGTTACGGGAAGGCATTCCATTGCTAATTTTCACACATTTTGAAGCATTTTTATGATAAAATCAAAAAGAACGCTTTTAATTTGAGTCATATGGTAAAAATAATCTGAAATTCGTTTTCACTGCATTTGAGATTTATAAGACTCGTCATGAATTTCATAAATCTAATATGCAATGGAAACTCGTTACAGATCCTCTATGTACACCATTGTATAAGGATAAGGATGAGTTCTTTAAAATGTCTAGAAATTAGTGTCTTAATTAGACTATTAAAGAGAAGTAAATTATTTGAATCTCTGGCCTTTTGCACATTCTTTTTAAACATGCTGCATTACCAACTGTTAGTGAAGTTGGAAAATAGAAAAGCACAATTCAGTATGTCTTCTTTGTACTCGTGACATGATTTATGAATCAATAGTTTGGTCATTTGAACGCTTCTAAGAATGTGGCAACCCCTGACGCAGCCCAGCAATTATGATATTGCAGACAATTTTGATGTTCATTATCAACATTTGCTGATAAAGTCGGTTCACTATTCCACGGCCTTACCACTGTTGGTCAGTCAAATAGATCAGTTATAAGTTTACTATAGAATTGATGGCTTAATTAATATGTAAAGGCATTAGATCATACAACACCTTTAAACTGCCAGTTTTGTGCTGGACATCCATCCAAAGATAACTTAGATTTTTTTATGAAATGAGAATTGGAATGTCATCAATTTTGTTTTATTATTTGGACATAATTTTAAAACAATGAAAATGCTACATGACAAGATGAAGATTTCTAACATCAGTCAAGCTTAATCATTCATTATTTTGCCACATATTTGAATTTTCCAGCTGATTTGGCTGATAATATGTAATAAGCCAGTTTTTCTGGAGATTTAAATTCTTTCTTAAATCTTTATTGTCATGCATTAATATGAAAAATACATGTAATGTTAACAAATTGTAAAGTAGATCACGACATCGAATACGTAAATAAGCACCAAGACATGTGAAAAAATTGGTGTGATAACCTGATAACCTTATAGTTTCTTTTCTTTAAACTTAGTGTTAGGCCTTCCATGATAACCTTATAGTTTCTTTTCTTTAAACTTTGTGTTAGGCCTTCCAAACTGAGATCAGGGGGCCGCGGTGGCCTAGTGGTTAAAGTCGCCGACTTGTAATCATAAGAGCCTTCCACCTCCTAGTTCGATTCCCGTCCGGGGCGTGCTAATGTGAGAAAGTTGCCAATGACTTGCCATAGGTCAGTGGTTTACTCCGGGTACACGGTTTCCTCCACCAGTAAAACTGTCTTGTCCGTAAATGACCTTAGCTGTTGATCAGACAATAAGCCCTTAATACAGACTGAATACTAAAGCTTGTCTGGTTCCATTTTCTGACAGACAAGTGCATCTCACTATATGTGCTTCTTCAAAATCTTAAAAAGGATTGAATTAGTAACCATGATGATTTTAAAAAAGCTTATCATCTATTAAATAGATCAATTTTAATTGTTTTAGGTTTAAAGATCATCAAACGTTACATGAAAGATACTTGCTGCTCTGTTTACTGGGTAAAGGTGGCTTCAGCGAGGTTCACAAGGTAATGTTTATTGTAACAGTAATATGTTATAAGGCAGTACTTTGAACAGTCGGCATCATTGTACATTGTTATTAAGATATTCAAGGGATTGCTTCTGTCTGTCTGTCTCCCCATCCTGATTCTGACACTACCAGTTATTTGAAAAAATTATTTTTAAACCTGTACATTTAACCATAATTATGAAGATGTGTCATCATACAGCTCTTATTTAGAGTATTGAACTAATTGAAGGGAGGTAACTCAATGAAAAAATCTAGGGTTGGTATTATGTATTATTTTCTTTCCAAATATTATATCTGTTATTACCATATCTATTACTTTTATATTTTCCACTTCTTTCTAGATGTCTATTCTTAATTCCTAAGTGGCTTTTAATGGAGCTATCATACATTATATTCCATTGTGGAAGTCTAGTTGTTCCTAAATGAAATTGTTGGTTGTCTATCCAAAATGGATACTATTTCAGCCATATTTGAATTTTTGTTATCATTACTTCTCATGAACCGAACATAATGTGTCCAAGGGCCTTGGCTTATTAAAAGCTCTTGCAACAAATATTCATTTTTTAATTGAAAAAGGCACATTTAGCCATCTTAAAAATGATGTTTTCTCTACTTCTCTTCAACGGAAAAAGATATTGAATCTGAGTCTTCAGATATTAAATTGAAATGATGCAAAGGTAAAAAATTGTCAAATTTCCATTGCAAAAAAATGTAGTTGATTTGAATCCATTGTGAAAAATGCAATTGTTGTCCACAGTCATTATTTCTTCTGAACAAAGCGTTTCCTACTTATGACCGTAGAAGTTGCATATTCTGAGGACCTTTAGAAATGCTTAGTGTTTAATGTAGAACTTGGATCACCATATCATACAGAACATGTTATTGGACTTAATCAGGTTTATACCTGTAAAATATTGTCTTTGTGTTAACAGGGTTTTGATCTCAAGGAACAGAGATATGTGGCATGCAAAATCCATCAACTAAACAGAGAATGGAAAGATGAGAAAAAAGCCAATTATATCAAGTAAGGATTTTTTCAAGAAATGATAAATGGGATATTAAACAATATCTTCCCAAATTTCTTCCTGTGTACACATGGGATCGGCGGCCATCTTGAAAATCATGTTATAGTATCTCTTCTAGAGTGCAAAGTTGCAGGAGCATGAGGTTTTCACCGTTAGACTCATTTGTACATAACTCTTGGAGAGGAAAATTTATTTTAGGTGGAATTAAAATAACAATTAAGTAACGTGTAATCATTAAGGGCTTTTCCAGAATTTATCACATGAGAGGAGTGGGCGGCAATTTTTCAGAGGACCCACAACCCATTAAATATTAGAACTGATTTACTATAATGATTGGTAGGCAGATCTGGATTGAACCCCACTACTATTAACTCAGGTGACTCCGATATGGTTAGTTCTGGTAAAGCCGTAACAAGAAACATGCTTAATATCTTGAAAATCTTATACAGGTGAGCGCCAAGACTTGATCTAGGTCTCCTGTTAGTTTTACAATGTTATGCTCATGAATATGTTCACATACCGACAACATGACCTTTCTGTTCTTTAACTGATTTTTTTTTCTTTTTTAACAGGCATGCTCTTAGGGAATACAACATACACAAGAGTCTAAATCACCCTCGGATTGTACGACTGTATGATGTGTTTGAAATAGATAATAACTCGTAAGTTACTAAACAATATTAACCTTAAGGTGTAAAAGATTTTGATGAGTTTATAAAAAGTTTAATTGTATAATTTTGTTACATCTTGATAGCCTTGCATTTCATTATAAACTGTAAAGATCATATCCCAATGTAATGCTATTAGGCTCGTGAGAATATCATTGTAGTAGGGTTAACCCTGATATAGTGACAGTATAATTTATATGGATTAGTCATCGATGTAATATAGGATGGGCTGTCCAATGACAGTGGTACATAGAGAATCAATTCAATTATATTTCATAGCTTTGTGTTATTAAAAAAAACATGCATTTGATGCAAGGAATTTAAGACATTCTGTTTTACCAATGTGAATCTTGGCTTCATCCCTTCAATAGACACATTACAAACCAAGTTTGTGAGACAAGACTTGACCCTTGGGTCAAAAATAGGTAATAGGAATAGGTCAATGTTCAATGCTAGAGCAAATATTTTAGCTTGTTGCATTTTCAACTTCTTTAAAACCATTGGACCAAACTTAGGAGGCATCCTTTATGAGAGAGGGGATTCAAATTTGTTTAAATAATGGGGATGAGTACCCAGTGGACCACTCAAAAACATTTTGTCTTATGAGCCAAGCAAATATCAAGCAAAATTATAGTGCTGTGCACATTTGATCAATGTTTAGGCCCTATTTCCACTGAGGTAGTAGCTCAGTCAAAGACTGTTTCCTGTGTGTGTGAAAGGTCTCTGGTTTGATCCCTGACTGTGCCACACCCAAGACATTTAAATTAAGCAATCTTCTTACCCTGCTAAGCACTCGACATTCTGGGCCGGAAAAGGACTGGTTGGCTCAGTGTTGGGATAATGTGACTGAGTGAAGTATTATGTCAACATGTCTGTGACATGATATTTCAGAGAGACAGCACTTGCAGACACTGTCTAAATATGACCAAGACTTGAGATGAAGGGATGTTGATCCCCAATAAAACAAACAAACATTAGGATTTATTGGCCTTTTATTACATATAAAGTATGTTCTTATAACTTCTACCCAGTAAAGTTGCGAAGAAACATTATCAGGGGTTGATGACAAAAGCATTCTTACTACTAACAGCTAAAGTTAGTTATTAGAATATGAGTTAAATATGCATTATTTTCTTTCTGAAATTCCTTATTATTTCTCACAGATTTCGTTATCAGCCTAATTGAAATGCTTATAATCCTTGCCTTATTTTGCCTTGCAGATTTTGTACAGTACTAGAATATTGTGAAGGGAATGATCTGGACTTTTATCTGAAACAAAATAAATCCATTCCAGAGAAGGAGGCACGCTCCATTATGTCTCAGACTGTCAGTGCTCTACGTTACTTGAATGAAATTAAACCCCCTGTGATTCATTATGACCTTAAACCAGGTGCGGATATACAGTTTTATACAGAGATTCCTTTATGGCGTAATATATATATCAACAAGTAGATTCTATGTGCTGGATTATGTTCTTACAGTTTTGTGCACACAAAAATTATTGTGAAAAGTGTTGAATTATGTATCATCAAGATGAATGGGATCTATGCTTAGCGCATCCGATCATAATCATATGAATGATGTAGGATTGGAAGCATATTATTGGTTTTGTAATAAGCATGTCCTGAGCTGTTCTAACCACTTTGTATTTATCATTAATCATCTGATATGTAAATATTGACACCAACGTTCATAAATTGATTGCCGCATACATCTGTATGTGACTAAATATCTGTCTGTCTGATTAATTTTCAATATTGTTACAATCTTGAAAATCTTGTTTTAACTACACAGTACTGTGTTTAGTGGTGAAACCTTGGCAAGTTGGCACTCACAATTGTAATACCCTTGTGGTCTTGCGATTTCCTTTTCTGACAATCACCATAAAAAGGTAGCAGAAGAACTGGTTGGCTAAGTGTCCAATTAATATGAAGACTAAATTGAGTACAGATTGACATGTGTACCAATACCAGACCTACATACATTTGAATGATATCATCTGTTGCATAAATATATGCGATGACATAAAGACATTGTTGAAATATGGGATTTTCTAAAGAATGAATTGTACATTTTGTATGACCTTTCATATGTATTACATGCTATCATTTACTGCAACTTTACTAAGAGTAAGCTCGAGCAATGCTATGGGTTATGATTCAAATGTTTCCTTATATATGGAAGAAATGTGAATATACAAAAAGAGCTTAATTTCCCCACATTTCCAGGATTCCCAGTCTTTTCTGATATTGTGCTCATTTTGAATATTTTTTTTTAATTATAAATAGATCAAACTGAAGAGAAGAGAATTAAGAATTATGAATTAATTGTTCTTTACCTTGTGGCAGTGCTAAAAAGATTCTTTTATTGTCAGCCATCTTAACCATCTGACCAGACAACATTTCAATTTAAACTCTTGTTGAATCAGTAGTAAATTTTCCATGTCAACATTTTTGTAATAGCATGGTCTCACAGAAATTGATGTGCATATCCTTTAACATAGCTAAAAATATATCGGGTTTGTTAGGATCAGAATGTTTTTAGTCTGAATCTAATTCGAAAATATTTTAAAATCTTCTAATAAACTGGAAAACAAAAGGCTTAATGCTTTAGTATGCAGTAACCTTATGGCATGAAGAATTAAGTCTGTTCAAGGCATGAACTTTGGGTCAAAAACAAGTTTCTTCTTTTGGTTGAAAGTTCAACACCATTCACGCAATAGCAAATATGTTACTCTTTACATTTTTTAACTGCTCAAAAACCAACAGACCAAGTTCAACCACACATGTATGATAAGTGAAAGCAACTGACTTTTCCCAGTTATCATACTAAATGAGACTTGGACTTGGCTCATAAATATTCATAGTCTTGTTGTCATCATAAAAGCTTGCACTTGATTGGTTTATATGTAACTAGATTTTGTAAAGCTTGTCGTGGACAATGCTGATCAACAGTGATGGCATCCATCTTGCACAGTCATACTTATTTTTTCTTTAAGAATTTAAAATGACAGCGATAGTGCAGAAGAATTTAAATTATTCAATCCAGGAGATGTACGAACCCGACAACAATTCTTACAATGACAGTGACTTTATGGTCACTAATAGGCCAACTGTAGGTAACAACCAAGACTTGCCTTTCAGAGGTACCTGCTGCTGTTGAGTCATAACTTTATAAAACAAATAAGATTAGGTAGATATTGAGACATTTAGACAGACAGATGTTTTAGTCCATCTGGACCAGAGGTCCAAGGTTGACTTTTCTCATACGAATCCTGTCCATCCGGCGTAAACTTTTCACATTTTCGACTTCTTCTCCTAAACCACTGGACCCATTTCATCCAAACTTGGTAGGAAGTAAGGGGATTCAGATTTGTTCAAAATAAAGGGGCTCGGCCCCCAAGGGGCACAAAAAGGGAGAAAAAATCTTCCCTAATAAACTAGAAGGCCTAGAGCTTAATGTTTGGTATGTAGTAACTTTAAGGCATGTAGAACCAAGTTTGTTCAAGGATTGACTCTTGGGTCAAAAATGGGTAATGCGTTTTGGGGGTTCAAAGTTCAACACAATCAAATATGTTAACTATTCACATTTTTGACTTGTCCAAAACTACTGGACTAATTTCGTCCAAACTTTATAGAGGTCATCCCTTGGGGAAGGGAATTCAGATTTGTTCAAATGAAGGGGCGCGGGCCCCATGGGGCACCACTTTGGGGGCAGAAAGGGGGAAAATTTTCAAAATTTCTAAAATCTTGTTATAAACTAGAAGGCCTAGAGCTTAATGTTTGGTATGTAGTAACTTTGGAGCATGGAGAATCAAGTTTGTTCAAGGCGTGACCCTTCGGTTAAAAATAGGTTACGCGTTTTGGGATCAAAGTTCAACACTATAGCAAATAGTTAATTATTCACATTTTTTACTTCTTACCCAAAACTACTGAACTCATTTCATCCAAACTTGGTAGAAGTCATCCCTGGCGGAAGGGAATGCAGATGGGGCTGGCCCCCAGGGGGCGCCACTTTAGGGGACCGAAAGGGGAAAAAATTGAAAGAATTTCAAAAATCTTTAATAAACTAGAAGGCCTTATGCTTAATGGTTTGGTATATATTTAATTTTAGAGCTTGGAGAAATAAGTTTGTTGAAGGAAAGACCATGTGGTCAAAAGTATTCAAATGCCAAATATTTACTTTAATAGGCCTATTTCAACCAGATGGACGTTAAGGCCCAATGGGTTTCTTGTTTGTTTTGTTTAAATGCTTAGTTTTGCTAAAATACTCCATTTTGTGCCACAATAACCCCTCCTTGTTAAAGCAGGAAAAGACTGTAAGCTTAGCTCAGTATTTACTTGGATTATTTTGCACGATTTCGAGTGTGTAAAAATATTGAGCTACCAATAATTTTACTTCATAAGAGTGCAGTTTTGAAAATAATCTAAACTTGTTATTTTATGAATGCATGATAAATTTAGAATCGTCATTATTTTACCCATCTGTGGCAATTTTTACCTGTAATTACACATGTACATGTATGAAGGTACAAGCTAAGTATTCCAAAAATATATTCAGCCATGTGCATGTCAAATCAAGACATTGTCTGCTTGTGATAGTGTGCACTGATGGCAATTAGTGCTGTCTCTCTGAAACACCATGCTTTAGACATGTTGACATGACATTTCACTCGGTCATATTATTCAGACACCTTGCCAACCAGTTCTTTTCTACCCAGAAATGATTAGTGCTTAGCAGGGAGTGAGAAGATTACTTAATCTTAACATCTGTTGTTTTACATGACAAGGGATCAAACCCCTACCTACTTTAACACAAAGTGAATGAACTACATCTGAGCCACAGCGCTGGTCAATCCCTGTATAGTATACACATATCACTACAAGGATTAATGAATAAGTTGTTGTTTAATCATGTGTGAATACAAGTTTATCAGAAAAATATTATGTTGTTTTAAATTCATTACAGGAAACATACTACTGGGAAGTGGGTCAGTTAGTGGCGAGATCAAGATCACAGATTTTGGTCTCAGTAAAATCATGGACGATGAGAACTTGTCTCCAGATGGGATGGATCTCACGTCACAAGGTGCTGGCACCTATTGGTAAGTCACATTTCATATATTATATCGTGAAAAGACGGAAGAGTAGCCACTGTAAATGTCTGGGTTTCTACGAAAATAAGAAAAGATTTGTATAAATCTTCTTCTTTGCGAAGTTCAACAAAACATTACATGACAGTAATTTCCCTTAATATACAAGATCAATATCCAATGAATTAATGCTTTGATATATGCTGTGACATTCTTCTGGAAAAAATCTTCGATTTCTCAAATTGTCATATAAATCAAAATCGGTCAAAATTTGTTGTATGTTACATTGCATCTTTAATGAAATTTGGTTATGTATGATCTATCAATAAATATATTTGTTCAAAAAATTGTGTCTTTTGGACATTCAGGATGTAATTTTCTTAAGTTTTTAAACATTTTAGTAAAAGTAGTTTTCAGCATGTCTAAATTTGTTAGTAAAGTTGTAAAAATCTTCCTGACCCATTATAGGCCTGTACGTTTTGTATAAGAAATAAGATGCATCATTCAATGGAATAGGAAAACGTTTAATTAGATCTGATCCTCTTTATACTGAGTTTGTCTTAGATGGTGCTTCCTATAGTATGGCCTTGTCCGTGTGTCCATCTGTGTGTTGAACTGTCAGTTTTCACCTTTTACATACCGAGATTGATATGATTGACATCACTATCAAATAAATAGGCGGTTTAAGATTGTTAAGGAAGTATTAAGTCAACCTTTAAAATCACGACGACAAACAAAGGTTAAAATGATAATGTAGTTGTATGAAATATTTGTTTTGTATACTTTGTTTTACTTGTCATGTTTATTTTTTGGTTTCTGTGTTTTCTTGAAGCAAATTATCAGTCACATTTTTAGGCGTATATCATAATTAATATATAAATGTTAATGCAGCTAGATATAAAAGGAGCTACTGAAAACTTGTTTCTCTCCTTACATCGCCCTTGTTTTTTCCTTGTTATAAGGATTTTGTTTTGTGTTATATAGGTACTTACCACCAGAGTGTTTTGTCGTAGGATCTAATCCTCCTAAAATATCTTCCAAAGTGGATGTCTGGTCAGTTGGTGTAATATTTTATCAATGTCTCTATGGCAGAAAGGTAAGTCATAAAATTAGCTATTCTTAAAACAGTTTAACATTAGTAAGATTAATGAAGATTAATACTAAGGCAGAATAAATTAAATAGTTGGTTCTCATGCCCTCCCTCTTCATTTTTAAAGCCCCAAAGAGCCCCTCATCACTCATATTTATTCGTTCCTGTTACAATATATATGTAGATAGTGTTCAGATTGAGATTAAGACTGGAAGAGTAGTCTCCCTTTAAGATTTCATTTTGTAATTTAAAGTCAATGTATTTGATAAAATCAAGCCATTTAATAGTAAATTATTTGATCCAGAAATGATTTTTTCTTAAAAGATAAGATTGTATTTCATGTTATAAGATGTTTAATTAAGATGTTAGAAATAGTTTTGTAGATTTTTATTTGATTGAAGTATTTGATATGATGCCTTTTGTTTAAAAAAAATTTAGATTGAATTAGAAACATATTGCAGGTGGAAATATCATACATGAAACAACATTGTCTTTCCAACTATTACAATACTTTAATATCATTGCAAGCATTTTCTTTTGTGTCCAAGAGAGAAATTTTATACATTGGCATACAACCTTTTATCAAAGCCATTTAAATAGACAAAGTGACCAATAGTTTTGCACAAATTTAAGCATGTTATAATTATTTCTAATTTTTTTCATAGCCATTTGGACACAATTTATCGCAAGCTGCCATTTTAGAGGAAAATACAATTCTCAAAGCAACAGAAGTGGAGTTTCCCTCCAAGCCTCCAGTCAGTAATGAGGCCAAGGTATGGTGTCATCTATTTTCTTGAGAGGGTCCAAGACAGACTAAGATAAACTAATCTTGAGGGTTTTTTCCCCATTTTTAACCTCTTTATAAAAGGTAGACTCATTAATAGTAGTTACGACTTATCTATGAATTCTAGATAAGTAATGCCTTTGCATGAATCATCTTCTTGTGGAGGGAGTTCAGAGTTATTTGACTCTGTGAGAAAGTTGGGTTACCTAAACTTATCTCCACTACTGATTAATTATTATATAACTATATGCTTACATTTATACAGAAATATTTTGTATGTGATCAGGAAACTCTCCCAAGGACAAGTTGATTGATCGTGTTATAACTCAAACCTTCAACATGTCAATTTCAGTGCTACATTTATACATGTTAAAAGATACAGAATATTGTTATAACAAAACAAGCATAGTGTAAAAAAGAGTTGGGTTAAATTTACAGTGAGTTTCTGTTTTGTATTAGACATTTGCTTTAGAACACAAGGTTAATGTTGTCATATTTTGACCAGTCAATTTGGTAATATTATTGAACAATAGTGCAAAATAGCAAAAGATCAAAACAGCAAATTACATACCATCGACATGTGACATTAACATTTTTTTGTAAGTTTAATGCTCTCATTAGCCTGATTAAGTCTCTTAGTATCTTGTTATTGAATTATGTACATGTATATATTTAATTTAGATGCCATTAAAGGATCTTTTGGATAAATATGATCAAACGCATGTAATTTTATCAAGCTGATGTTTGTTTGTTTGTTTTTTTGTTTCATGTTCATATTCATGTCTAGGTCATATCAAAAAGGTGTCTCCTAGTGATAGTGTGCACTGATGGTGACTTTATAATAGTACTGTCTCACTGAAATATCACGCCACAGACACATTGACATGATGCTTCACTTGGTCACATTATCCACACTGAGCCAACCAGTCCTCCTCCTATCCAGAGAGCGAGAAGTTTACCTAATCTGAACGTTTTAGGTTTGATGCAGCCAGGAATCAAACCCATTCCTTCTAGATCACGATGCAAATGTTTTACCTATGAGCCACCACTTCAGTTTTATCAAGCTGAAATAATGGATCAACTATAAACTGAATTTAGGATATTTTGAAGTTACAATTGTTAACATATCTTTTTATTTACTTCAGGGTTTCATGAGACAATGTCTACAGTACAAGAAGGAACTAAGACCTGATGTTCTGCA